>JBBPDH010026595.1:0-10557 GCA_037974565.1 Clupeocharax schoutedeni
TTTTAAAGCACTTGCTCTGAATGCACTTTGTTCAGGCACTATGATCAGAATATTAAAATGCACTTGGATACTTGTTTATGAGAGAAGATATTTAATCTTTTAGGCTATTCATGAGTGGGGCCAAGTAAAATATATTATTTCTAAATATATAATGTGCATTGTTTGAATGCTAAATAAACATGTTCATAGTTTTGAAAAAGATTCTTTTAATAATTTAATAATAAATCCCCCCGGTTTCGGTTTTCGGCAAAGTGTTTCCCCATTTTCGGTTTTCGGTTTCGGTCAAAAATATAAATTAAAAAAATCCTTTCGGTGCATCACTAGTCAAAAGTGTCAAAACATTTGCATATAGAACCCTTGCAATAATAGTTGTGCCTCGCCCTCCTCTTCTTGTCATTCTTCCCCTTCTTCTCTTTCTTTTTGTCCATTTCCTTATCTTCTTTTTACTTCTTTTTCTTCTCTTCTATGATTTCTTTCCTTTTTTCTCCTTCTTCTACTCTCCCATCCCCCATCCTTATTCTCCTGCATTATCTGTTGCCACAGCAGCAAAAGCTCACTAAGAGAGAGAGATAGAAAGAGCAAATGTCATCTGACTCATTTAATGTAGGAACTCTGTGTCAAACGCGTGCTCGTGCTTGTGTGTCTCCGAGAAGATGGTGAGGGAGAGAAGGAGAGAATTAATGTCACACTGAATCACCAAATCAGTGTGTCTGTGTGTTTTCAGCTCAGCCTTCATGCATCTCCTGCGTTAACCGGAATTCTGTTTGAGCGAATGGTGGAACGAGATGTGCCGTCACGTTGTGGCTGAGAGAGGTCTAATGTGGATGCACACATTTATGATCCACAGGTTAAAAGCCAGAAATCACATGCGAACGGTTTTCCCTCGTTTCCCAGAGGAGGTATCAGGCTAAAAGTCTAGTGTGACTAACAAGTAATGGAAGCTTATACCCCACCAGGGGGACTGTGTGAATTAGTCAAGGCTTAAAATATGTATGTAATCATAATTTCTGTTGCTTTTAGTATACATCAACATATAATGCACTGATATATTAGTCATATACAGAAATCTGAACCCCCATGATTAAAATGACATACCCTCCATGCAAAATACTTATATAGCCTTTTCTGCTCATTTTTACTGCACATTTAAATTTTATATCACATTTAATTTGTGTGATGTTTTTGCACATTTTACTTTTATTTTTTTAGGATTCATGCATTAAACATAGAAGTGTGTTCTCTATAGATGTGTATTTTCAATTGGAATATATAAATAATATGTAATTTTTTTTTTACATACAGCTGTAACTGTAAATTATGCGTGACTAACTGTAAATTATGCGCCACTTTACTTTAAACTGGAAGAGCAAACAAACGGATGGGCTGCACTCAGGGTGTGTGTTGGAGAATCTATGTCAGTTCAAGTCAAAATTGCCCTTTTTGACCGACTGAGTCGTGACCTCACCGGAAGTCCGATCAGACCCAGATCAGACGGTATTGTTTTAACGCTTCGTGCACAAGTATAATCTATATTCATTACCTTCATGACACCTCGCATCTATTCCACAGTGCACCTGCATAGAACAAAATGAAATATTTAACTAGCATTAGCCTCATTTGTAACGCAGCTATCAAGAATCCAGCTTAATCCTGTAAAGACTTCTAATCTTGGTCATTCGCAGCTGTGCACCTGCCGAGCACACAGGGACGTCTGGCACCGCTAACATCACCTTGTGCTCTGAGAAACTAAGAGCTGTTTATTCAGAACAGGCCTGAGTAACGACAGCTTAGCCTTGTGTGTATTATATCATACAGACTAGACAAATGAAGCTGTATTTCTGAGCTGTGTATCATAATGCAGTTATAAATATGTAATAACTAGTCATGTCGAGGTCAGTTATTTGGCAGTGAGAGCAGTATATCTGGCTGGCCAAAACAGTCTTGATTATTTTCCACAAAAATCGTCTTGGTTATATTTGCGTGTTTGTCTGGAAAATGGGTAAGTTAGCTGACTTGTAAGGACATAATTTGGACGACCGTTACAAAAACTGGGGCCCAATTTTAGAGCTGCACAATATATTGTCTGCTAGTCACTATCATGAGTTTGTTCCCTATAGTATATTTTCACAGGCTGACCAATCACAGCTCCAGGTGAGTTACTGGATATTCTGGTGAATTCAGATCTTCATGTAATCCAACAAAAGTCTCATAATTTTTAGCCACTCTTTAAGCTTTTAAGACTGTTTGGCTGAGGTGTTTTTAAAAGGCTCATACTCTACATTTCCCTTCTTTTAAATTTTCCCAGAACATAGGATGGGTTTGTAAGCCAAAACTGTAATTCAGAATTCATCGTAATTCATTTTTACATGCATTTATTTTCCATTTTTAAACGTTCATCGTTTTGCATCTTCGAACCTATCCCTTAGAATTAAATGGCCTGTTTTTATTGCTGTTTAAAATTATTTCTGATTTACTGCCCTGTACCGCAGGAACACAGGAACTGAAACTTTCCTTAGGACTTCAGCATGAATGGTTGTGACTAAACTGCTGTAAGCTGAATAAGGAAATGTGTGTAAATGTGTTTTTCAAAGTGTCACAAACACTATGAACTGAAAGCGGGCTGTTTTTGCAGCTTAGTTTCCTTGGACTGCAGCTTAGATTCTGTAGTTTTATATGGATTGAATGGATGGAGGAGTGTGAATGTTGAATAAGTCATTACATAATTGAACCCTTTTAAAAGACATATACTTGATTATATGGGGCCTTCAGTATGCTGAATCACATCGCAGTCGCAAAATGTAGCAGTAAAATCGCAGCACTAATATTCTGTCCCTAAAATGCTGCCCTCATTAAATGGATTTTTTGTTGTCATGATGGTCACAGTTGTCTCAAACAGGTGGCAAATGAACTAGACCCATGGCTTCCCCTCAGAATTTTGAGACAGGCACACAGCTTTTAGTTCAGGAACTTGTTTTTTTTTATTTCAGTGACTCGTAAAAAATGCCCCCGAGACTCCAGTGGACTGCGTGTCACCCAGCCGCTGCAGTGTGCACAGTATATGCATGAAGCTGTGTGTGTGTGTGTGTGTGTGTGTGTGTGTGTGTGAAAGTGAGAGAGTTCAAGACAGTTTGAATATCACATGGCTTTGGTGCATCCCAGGACATACACAGCCAGTGTCCTTGCTGCCCTCGCTGTCAAAATTGCAAAGGCTCAGATGAATGTCTGAGGGCATTGTGCTGTGTGTCAGTTGTTCCTCCCAGACTCCGCCCAAAACACATTAATTCTGAGCTACTGTAGTAGTGGTTGGACAAGCTTTGCAAATTTATTGTGTTTGTTTTGCAAGTGGGAGGGCTGACATTGTTAGGACAGATCAATGGCAGTTTTTTTAGTTCTTATGTCATTGTGAGGCGCTCCTAAAGCCAGAGAGCGATCCGTTTATCCAGTGCTATTATTTACTGACAGGCTGCTTGAGACCTGCACAAAGTACCGTTCGGTTCCCCAGCATGCATTGCATCTGATTTAATTTTTACCTTTTACTGTGTACAGCCCTTTGGGACAACTGCTGGTGTTTTAAAATGGGCCTTATAAATAAATGGACATGGCTGACTGTGAAACAAGAAGCTCGACCTGTATCCCCCGAAACGGTCATCATATCGCTTATCTCTTAAGGGCATTTCTGAAATGAAGCTGACTGGCTGTTGCTTTTAAAGATCACTACGTTTATTAGTAAGCGATCCATTATCACTACCACTAGCACTACCAAATGATTGCAGACGCTGTATGAATTGTGAAAAAAGAAATTATCACCTTATTTTGTGTTTTTATTTCCTACACTAAACGTTACACATTATCACTGTGCACTTTATTTCAGGCTATTAGTTCACCCTAATTACAATCATCTGAAACACCTACATTTTCAAAAAAGAGCCGGGATCTTTGAAACTAGTCCCATCAATTTCTCCTTCATATCAAGGAGCACACTGCTTTAAAGTGGTGGAGATCCACCACGCTACTTAATTTCATATTTAATTGCTGCATCAGTTTGTACAACTTCCCATGGAGGAAAGAAAATCAAAAGCTGGAGGTGGAGGAAGAAAGCAGAGTTTAGATGTGAAGCAAAGCGGAAGACAGAAGGAGACCCAAGAGAAGGAAGAGTTGATTAGAAAGAGAAAAAGAGAAAGGGGGGGGGGGGAAGTTCGAGTGAGGACTCAGAGTGAAAAAGTCTGAGTAAGGACAGGAGGGCCGAGTGACGGGCTGTCAGAGAGCAGCGGAGGAAGAGTGAGCGGAGTGACGGGAAGATGAGAGATTGAGAGAAAAGAGAGACAGAGAGACTCGTGGCACTCTTGGCTCTGACCAGGCCCAGCACTGGTGCGTGTGAGCGTCTCGTGTTTGCTGCTGACTCCAGACTTCCTTTGACGCATTTAAAGTTTTTACTGAGCTCTCGCAATATCTGCCTACGGAAAGCCAGAGTGGTCACAGCATAGCCACAGCCTCAGATGCTCCTCCCACAAAGCTACACAGACCGTCTGATGTGTATTGAATGGTCAGAGCTTTCACTATATTGCACATACAGTTACATATATCCACTCTTAAATGTGTACAGTATACTTGGATGAGTCCAGCAAAATATTTGTTTATGGTTGTAAAGAATAGCATATCTATCATCGCTACTCATTTATCTCCACATTCATATTTCTACCTCATTTGTGTGCAGTAGCTGCCCTTTATGTCAGAACATTACATGATGAATGTACTAACAGAAATGTTACTTGCATTAACTTAAGTTTTGTACATTTTGGAGTATATTGCCAAAAGTATTCACTCACCCATCGACATAATTAAAATTCAGGTGTTCCAATCACTTCCATGGTATGCAGACCGCTTCTGCAAACATTAGTGAAAGTATGGGTCTCTCTCAGGAGCTCAGTGAATTCCAGCATGGGACCGTGAGTGGATGCCACCTGTGCAACAAATTGCGGTCGGCCCCTTCCTGTTCTAACAAGACTGTGCACCCGTGCGCAAAACAAGGTCCATAAAGACATGAATGAGTGAGTTTGGTGTGGAAGAGCTTAACTGGCAGTGGAAGTCCTGAACTCAGCTCGGAAGAAAACCTTTGTGTCATGGCTTGTGTCAAGGTTTGTCTGTTCTTGTTTGGTTTGTTTTCTGTTTGATACTTTCTGTTCTTGTATCATGCCAGCGTATGCTGAGGATCTTGAGTTCTGTTTAGTGTTATGTTATGCTTATGCCCTTATGGCTTTTTAGTTTGGTTATAGTTCTAGTTCAGGTCCTGTCGTGTTCAGTTCCGTTCTGTCTGGTCTTGTGTGTGTTTTATGTTTCCCCTTTTACGTTCCCTTGCCTGGTTTGTGGTTCCCGTCTGCCTTATGTGTCCTGGCCTGCTGTGTGTTCCCCGCTCGTCCTCCGTGTTCCTGCCTGGCCCCTCATCCCGGTCCTTTCTCGTGTACCCTTCATTGTGTTCGGTGTTCATGTCCTCCCTCCATGTTCCTTGCCTGGCTTGTGTCCCTGCCTGTTCTCTACCTCTGTCTTCCCTCCAGGTCCCAGTCCATGATTCCCCTCAGCCTGTTCCTGTCTGCCCTTCCTGCCCCAGACCCATCCCCTGGTTCCTATGTCTGACCCGGCTTCATCCTGTGTGGTCCTGGTCTTACCTGCAGTTCCCTTGTCCTGTCTGGCCCAAGTCACCTGATGTGTGTTTCCCTGAGTTGACCTCCTGTGTTCCTATTGGTGGTGTCTAGTCCAGTGTCCCCGCCTAAACCCTCTACACCTGTGTATCATCAGTGTTCTGTGTAAATATGCTTGTGTGTTGCTGTGTGCTGTGTAAATATGCAGTTTTCTGTGTAAATATGCTTCACGTTATTCTGCCATTTGTTTTGAGCTCCCCTGCATTCCCCTTCTGGTTAAACTCTTGTGTTTGGTTTCGGCCCTCGTGCCCGTTTGCTTTTCGTTAATAAAACCTGTTGGATAATGGAACCCTGGTCTCGTGCTTGTACCTCTCATCAGTCCCAAGAAAGCTCAGAGTGCTGGCCTTGCAGCCAGCCTCGTGACACTTTGTGTTGAATTAGAGCGGAGACTGTGAGCCAGGCCTTCTCCTCCAACATCAGTGTCCTCACAAATTCTGGTGCTTCTGGAAGAATGGTCAAAAATACCCATAAACACACTACTAAACCTCGTGGAGAGCTTGCCAAGAAGAACTGAAGCTTTTATAGCTGCAAAAGGTGGGCCGACGTTAAATTAAACCCTATGGATTAAGAATGGGATGTCACTTAAGCTCATATGTGTGTAAAGGCAGGTGAACAAATACTTTTGGCATGATTTTAGCCAAAAGTTATGCAAAAAGTTGTCTATGCATGTCTTCTCTTTAACTGCAAACATAATTAATATAATGAGTATATTAAGTCAATTTGTATCTATTCAAGACTTAATTGCAGCTAGAAATGAAGAATTAGTTACCTTTACAAATGGCCTTAATGACAGCTTTAGAAAAAATTTGAACAGGTTTCTGTAACTTTTATGTAAAACATTTTAAACATTTTCAAAAATGGAACTGATGCTTTGTTTCGGTGGGGCCTGTTGGAGTAAAGGCCTTTGTTCTCCAGCGCCCTTCCAGTGAGGGACCTTCCTGGGCCAGACTGAGCATCAGAACTGACTCCCTAGTCCTAGCGATCGGCAGCTTGTGAGAAAATAAACACCAGTAACTTTGTTACCTCAGGAATCACTCTGGCTTCACTTCAGACACAAACTAAGGAAAGAAAACACACTACCACTGCTTTTCTGATGGATCTCACGTCACAGAAATGTGTTTGAACCTGCCAAGGCTGGCTAGTGCAGTGTGGCTGTGTGAGGCATCCTTTGTGTAGAGCTTAAATTCAACATATGTGTTCCACAATCGGAATCTATTCAGTTAAAATGACTCACATTGCTGTTATTGTAGCTGTCAGATTCACTTCTCCCTTACAAAGACGAAGAAACAAATGGATTGCCAGCTATCTGCTCCTCCCTTACCCTTAGGCTGCCACCCTCTCTCTCTCCCTCTCCCTCTCCCTCTCTCTCTCCATCGTTAATTACGGTGGCGATTTTCCGGTTCTCTTGCTCTCATAAAAAGAATCTGCAGACTGCCAAGAGTGCAGCAAATACTCTCTCTCTCTCTCTCTCTCTCACTCATCCTCGCCCCCCCTCTCTTTCCCTCTCTCTCTCTCTCATTCCTGCTCACTCTAACTCTCTCTCTCTCTCATTCTTTCTCTCTCATTTCTTCTCTCTCTCAATCTCTCTCGCGCATTCCTTCTCTCTCTCTCTCTCTCTCTCATTCTTCTCTCTCTCTCTATCTCCCTCCCACATACACACACACACACTAACATAAACATAATGAAAAGAAGATGACAGCAAGGGAGGTATATCTGCATTTACTGCTCGGGTTTTCAGGATGACTTTATGACACACATTTTTGCACAAACACACATCCTCGTTCAGCTGATGCTTCAAAAACTCTAGGGCTCTGAAGGCCGGGTTCAGCTGTGTGTGAAAGTATGTGCAGATTCTCTGTATATATCTTCAGTAATGGGCATCAGGTGTATTATGTGTCACCGTGATTTCCCTGGGCTGCTGTTGGGAGTCAAAGGTCATGTTGAGGGTGCCACCCCAGTTGCCATTGAATCTTCCACCCGTCAGCCAATCGCCACTGCCCTTCCTGTCACTCAGTGTGTGTGTGAGTTGACTAAGCAATGTGAACTAAGCAGTAATGTATATTCTAATCATATACTGGAATTGACTGAGTGTGTCCTCCTCACTGTGAGCTGTCCTACCAATCCAGCACTGAAGGGTGTGAGCACTGGACACTCCGGTGATCATACATACACACTAGGGCTGGGCGATTAATCGAAAAGTAATCGAAATCGACATTCAGAACCTATAATCGATCACATTTTTCCAGGTCGCTTATTTCGATTACTTTCCCTTAAAAAATATAAATAGTAGATAATGTATGTTTCCTTCAATTATTTTAAAATCAAATAATGCACCCTTCATTCAAAAATCTCTCACTTGTAGTATGTGAGCATATTTACTGTACAAAACTTGTCAGTGAACTATGAGGGCAAAAAATATATATAAATAAATAAAATAATCAGTTATTAATCGCAAAATGTTCAGTTAATCGAGATTTTGATTTTAGGCCAAATCGCCCAGCCCTAATATACACTGGGCATGCTGACAGAGGTCTTTAATAGAAATCATGATTTCAAACTGATCTGCATCTGTATCATTCCAGCAACTCTTGCAACTAACAATCTGTGAGGAAGAGAGAAAACAAAACTTGGATATGCAGATATATTTGCACAACATTTTCAACAAAGCATCTGTGTAAATTTATCTGTAACTTTAAATTAATCTGTATCACCTTCGGCTGTTGGTTGCTTACTAAAATAAGTCCATTCCATCAAGTGGAAAAGGGGGAAAAACATCTTTATTTCTATTACTCAGTTTGTGGCAGTAGTATATGAGAAATGTTGACTTTGTATCTTGATATGTTTTTTCTCAAACCATTACAATTACTTAGTATTAAAATAATGACAGTGATAATTATCTCAGAATGATTCATTATTTTTTAATTAACGACTCAATCTCTTGAAATAACTTTCAATTTAGCATGTGTTCAAAAATAACGGCTTTTTTTTTTTTGACACAGTTTGTCTAAACAATGACTTTCTTTCTTAACTATATTAACCCATCATTTAGAGAAAGTATGTCTTTATTACAAGATACCTGTAAGACACTATGACAAGATACAAGTCACAATTATGAAGTGTTTTCTGTCTGTATATCAGGAATCTGACATCATAAAATCCATGAATAAATGCACAGAAATCTGTATTATATGTGAATGTGTAAAGCAGTGTTTCTTTACCACCCATCCACCCCCCTCCACACCCCACCCATCCCAGATCATGATCTGTATCGATCACTTAATGAAAGCATCCACCGAGTAAAGCTACTGGATGACACACATTCTCCTGTTCAGAAAGATGCTCAATTAAGCCTTTATCCAGTGCTTTAAGTCAGCGTTACTCAAACTTATTTGTCCTGGGGACCAGTCATTTCAGGCTTTGGGGCTGCAGGGCCCTGCACATATTCACATATGACCCCACATATGACTTTTAACATAAATAAATTAAATGACATGTCTAGTGACCCACAAGAATTATTTGGCACAAAAAAATTTAAATCAACGTTTTAATGTGATGGTTGTGCCTGTTTTCTCACCACTAACCGGTCGAAAC
This sequence comes from Clupeocharax schoutedeni, assembly GCA_037974565.1. Classification (NCBI taxonomy): domain Eukaryota; kingdom Metazoa; phylum Chordata; class Actinopteri; order Characiformes; family Alestidae; genus Clupeocharax; species Clupeocharax schoutedeni. Next base: position 9,288 of record JBBPDH010026595.1, read on the forward strand.
GAGGAAGACACGCTGCCAGAGACACTTGGTGCGTGTATTCTGAGCCTGTTTCTGTCCTTTGAAACACATGGCTCTCGTGACGCGTGTGTGCGTTCCGTGAAAAGTTTGGAGTGAATGAGACAAAGGGTGGGAACGCTAAACATTCTAGAATGCTGAAACAAGGGGCGGGCCATGAAGTCGAGGGGGCGGGGCGGGGCACGCAGTGACAGCATGGCTGAGATCAGACCTGATCTGACTGAATTTTGATTGGTGCAGAAGCGAGGCTCTGCGGACTGGCAGGAACACTCTCACGGACCGGCACCGGTTTGCGGCCTATAGTTTGAGAAACGCTGCTTTAACTGACTGTTATAACAGGATGTATGGAAAGATAAGCCCAGTTTATGCGCTGTTTGGTCACTGCGCCATGTATCATTAAAGCCTTGTGGAATGGGCGTACGTTTCACTGGTTGGGTGACACTTTTTTTTCCATTTCCAGGAGTCTCTACACTCCTCTAAGTGCTATGTACATGTTCATGTCCCAGCAGTCCTACTGCGTTCACGCAGAAAAAAGTGCTAATTAGCACCCATGCTCAGATTTCTGAGTATATATTTGCAGTTAGCAGTGGGACTCTACGATAGAGAAGAAAACATGACCCTCCAGGCTATTGAGTTCCTGTTTGAGAAGTGTTTCTGATCAAGCTTTCAGAACTGTTTGCACTGTGTCGGCACGTGATGTTGTGACAGACGTCAGCAGACATCTGTGTTGACCTTTGTTGTGTGCTTGAGGAGGCAAGATTTGGAAAGGAGGCTTTATGGAATAGACTACCATATGACAACAGATAATGCCTGGCAGCGATGCTGGAAAAACACCCGGCTCCAGCGACCTCAGCCCAACAATTGGTCATGTTTGCCAGCTTAAAAATGGTCAGCTGTGTTTGGCTTCTTTAATAAGTCTGGGACGACAGAAGGAAGAAAGTCCTTGTGACAATAACAGTTGGGCTATTCCTCCTGGCCATGAAACTGCTTGTCAGTTACATATCCAATTACTTCTGAAAGTGGAGGTATTCTGTGAAAGGTGAACAGTCAGTTATTTAAGATGATGTGTTGTAAACAGGAAAAATAAGCAAACATAAAGATCTGAGACATTTTCACAAGACAGGAGGATCTCCAAAACAACAGCAGGTCTTGTTGGGAGTTTCTGATATGCAGTGATTAGTAGAGTTGAGCCGGATACTCAGCTGAAACGAGTATCCGGTACGGATAAAGCACTTTTGACGAGTACGAGTATCAT
>JBBPDH010026606.1:0-10557 GCA_037974565.1 Clupeocharax schoutedeni
TGGTGCAGAGGGGGTTTGTTCAGGTGTAGTTTGTTTAGAGCGTGTTTGTTCAAGTGTAGTTTGCATAGAGGATGTTTGTTCAGGTGTAGTTTGTGCAGAGTGTGTTTGTTCAGGTGTAGTTTGCATAGGGGATGTTTGTTCAGGTGTAGTTTGTGTAGAGTGTGTTTGTTCAGGTGTAGTTTGCATAGAGGATGTTTGTTCAGGTGTAGTTTGTGCAGAGGGTGTTTGTTCAGGTGTAGTTTGTGTAGAGGGTATTTGTTCAGATGTAGTTCGTATAGAGGATGTTTGTTCAGGTGTAGTTTGTGTAGAGTCTGTTTGTTCAGGTGTCATTTGTATAGAGCGTGTTTGTTCAGGTGTAGTTTGTGTAGAGGTTGTTTGTTCAGGTGTAGTTTGTGTAGAGGGTGCTTGTTCAGGTGTAGTTTGTGTAGAGGGTGTTCATTCAGGTTTTGATTATTTATGTGAGCTATAGAGTCTCTAGCTATAAAGTATGATCAGCTGATCCGCAGTTTGTGTAGTTCGTGGAGGGGGTCTTTGTTCAGGTGCAATTTGTTTAAAGGGTGTTATTCAGGTGCAGTAGATAATGGTGGGCAGAACATGTAGATGATCCATGGTGGTCCACACAAACTGCTAGCTTATGTTTTTTCTAACACAGTAGGATACACCATTATCTATGAACCTAATAATATAGCATGGGACAAAAGTGCTTTTATCTAACTCAATACTGTTTGAGACAAATATATGATGACTTTTTCCAGTGTTTACAGGTTAGCTTCATCACTTGTTAGCTATATTTCCTGTTTTAGTAGATGATATCATATCATGCAGTGTTCGAAATCAAGTAAGGTCTAGTTAATTTGGCATGCTGATCATTAGCTTTTCAGCTCCAGTAAAAAAGCTATCCTGTCATATATTTGGGGCTGAGAGGGAAACTTTCAGATGAACAGGGATTTTCCACTCTGATTCACCATCAGCTGTGCAGTGCAGCTCTGGTTCTTCTTAATATAGGAAGGTGGTCTAAACTTACTTACACTAGAGTTAGCTCTAACTTCTTTGTGCTTTTTTCTATTTAATCCTCAAAGGAGTTTTTCATTTTTGCCATCCTTTTAAGCCCTGCATTTTGGTGTGTTAACCTAAACCAATGCATGCAGTTCAGCTTACATGAACTGCACATTTTAGTTTGTTCCTGCAGGTCAGTAATGATTAAAGGGGAAATTCTGGTTTCTGGTAAAACCTCCAAATCTAGAGAAATTCAATGAGTCATAATTGGTCACAGTGGAGGCAAACGGAAACTCTCCCACAGAATGCTATTCCATGAAATGGTAATGCTTAATACCTGAAATACTAGTTTATGATAGTTTTATTAAGGTTTTTTTTATTTTTTATTCAGGATTTCTACTTTATCATCATTAACATCCCATATAAACACGTAGAAGATACGTTTAGCTTAAATGTTGAGCTTGGAGAGTTTAAAAAGTGCTGTAGACATCATAACCACTAGTTCCATTCAGCACCACTGCAATAAAAGTTTCTATGCATCGCTGAACATCAAAAAAGTATAGAAAAAATTTCCCCTATACATAAAACAGCTTGACTGCAACTTGTTTTGTCAAGAGTGATTATTTGTTTATTTTGACTGAAATAGTTTCAAAATGATTCAGGCAGACCAAAAGAATAATGGAAACTGTATTATAAAAAAGATTTTAAATGCAAAATCTGAAATGTATCAAACTTCAGACCGGAGCTCTAAGTAAAAACTCTGATGCTCTGTCGACATCTAGCGGTAGAATATGAGATTGCACAAACCAGCATCTGACCATTCTGCGAGGGTTTTTTTTAATTAAAAACATAACATTGAAATAATTTTGCTTCATTTATTCATTGCTTCATTCCTTAATTATGGGTGTTATTAGCTTTAAATATCCACCTGTGTGTATATGTGTTTATATGGAATGCTGACAGTAAAGTAGAATATTTTGTCTCAAATTATCTCACATATGTCCCTTCACCATAAATGGGTTTAGTTTTAGACTGAAAGCTTCTCAAAACTCTGGTAAAACAATGTCTCAGGCATCAGGCATGTACCTTTCTGTGAGGGAGCTTTTAGAGACAGACATCTGGTCCCATTCACCACCTCTATGAGCAATTCTGACTCTTTCTCTAGAATAAGGCGCTTCACAAGAAATCAATTTTGGTAGAAGTTCCTCTTTAATTTAATATCATAATATCTTATTTATTTATTCATGTACAGACCATTTTTGCTTGTTAACATTTTGTGTCCTTCGCCTCACCCATTCTTTGAATAGAGATATGCTAGTTACATCACAAATGACACAAATTACATTACATTAATCCAGTCATTGGGTCAAAGGGAGCCCAAGGTTTTGTTCACCATAAATGGCAAAATGGATTTTAATTCTCTTGAAGGAAGCAGTTTGATCACATATGTTTTAGCACCATTGATTTAAAATAAATGTATGTACAGATATATAATTTAATTTTTTTAAACACAGTATTCATCCCTAAACCCCTCATTTAAAGCACTGTTCACAAAACCTGTACAAAACAACCAATAACACTTTCAACATTAGCCACACACCTCTACGCGCACACACACACACACACACACACACACACACACACACACACACACACACACACACACACACACTCTGGGCAACAGCATTTTATACTGTAGGTACTGATATTGTGGTTAAAGAAATATGACCAATGTGGCTCATTATGTTGAACTGAGTTAGGCCAGATCCTAGGCTTTAAGCCATTTATGTCAGGCCTTTGATAACACAACAGATCAAAAACATCAGAGATAAGATCATGTGGGTTTTGTAGTATTGATTTCAAAACTGTGTTTAGTTTTCAACCTTAAGTTTTTGTGATGAAGCTAGTTCTATATTACTTGTTATCATAGGATCGATTTGACAGTTCTTGATTGGTGCTGTGGTATAATATAAAACACATCCAGGTCTATTGTAAATCTAATAAAAAACTGAAATCAGCATCAGCACGTTGACCTGTGTAATATAAAGTTCCACAGTTTAGCCAAATAAAAATATTCTAAACTGGAGTCCTTAACACACTCTTTGTAAAACAGACTAAAATACTCAGAACATAAACTACAAAATGAGTCACTTTAACACTAAATGTTTGACTGCACTCTTCAGCATTGCATTAGCTCCTTATGCAGACTCCTTCATACAACCTGTCTGCGCAAACACCTGTACATACGAATGTATGATTAAAGGGCCATCTCAGCCCAAAACTAGATTTATGAGATGTGTGGTGTTACATGTTGTATGCTGCAGTGCTAACCCAGAATCATCAGTACTGGAGTGGGAGGGGTGGTTTGAATTGGCCAATTCGAAATTCCATATTCAACAAAACAAAATCACTCACTGATCCCCGCGTTCAATAAAACCAAATCACTCACCAATACCACATTAAACAAATCAAAGCCATTCACCAACCACCACATCAAACTCTTGATTAATTGGACATGATTATTAATAAACCAAAATCACTCACCGGCCCCCCATTAAAAAAAAATTAAAATCCTACACCAATCCCCACATTCAATAAATCAAAATCATTCACTAATCCCTTGATTCAACAAACTAGTATCACTCACCAATTCTATGCTGAACAAACCCAAATCACTCAACAATCCCCCATTCAACAAACCAAAATCTTTCACCTATCCCCCATTCAACAGACCAAAATCACTCACCTATCCCCCATTCAACAAACCAAAATCACTCAACAAACCCCCATTCAGCAAGCCAAAATCATTCACCTATCCCCCATTCAACAAACCAAAATGACTCACCAATCCCCCAGTCAACAAACCAAAATCACTCACCAATCCCCCATTCAGCAAACCAAAATCACTCACCTATCCCCCATTCAACAAACAACAATCACTCACCTATCCTCCATTCAACAAACCAAAATCACTCACCTATCCCCCATTCAGCAAACCAAAATCACTCACCTATCCCCCATTCAACAAACCAAAATCACTCACCAATCCCCCATTCAACAAACAACAATCACTCACCTGTCCCCCATTCAACAAACAACACTCACCAATCCCCCATTCAACAAACAACAATCACTCACCAATCCCCCATTCAACAAACCAAAATCACTCACTGATCGTCTAGTTCAACAAACCAAAATCACGCACCAATTCTCCATCCAACAATCTGAAATCACTTACCAATCATCAGTTCAACAAACCAAACTCCCTCACCAATCCCACATTCACCAAATCAAAATAATTCATGAATCCCCCATTCAAAAACCAACATCACTCACCAATCACACATTCAGCAAATCACAGTCACATCAAACTCTTGATTCACTGGACATAATTTTTAATAAATCAAAATCACTCACCAATCCATCATTCAACAAACTAAAATCATTCACCAATTCTCACCAAGACCCTTAACCCCAAGTTGCTCCAGGGGGACTGTCCCCTGTAGGTAGGTAATGGAAGTCGCTTTGGATAAAAGCGTCTGATAAAATGCCGTAAGTGTAAAAATCACACATGAATGTTTGTTAACTTGTAGTTATTGTTTAGTTTTGAACAAACAGAGAGAGAGAGAAATACTGATCCAGTTTTTGAATGTTCTGCTTAATTAGATCTAAACAGTGATACAGGATGAGGTTGGTGTGAAAGAATTAATTGTAGAGAAGCTTACAGGTTTCCTTTCTTCAATGGTGGTGAATGGAACCAACACATAAGTGTTTATGTAGAATATTGATGATGGTAAAATAGTGGCAAATCTGAACGAAATCTGTTTTCTTTGGTGACCATTTGCCTCAGAAAATCCTGCATGTATCCATCCTGTGTTTAGTTTTAGAGCAAATTTGGTTTTAGACCAAACCTAAAACATGAGGCAGTGCATTCACTACCATTTCTGGGATACGTTTCAGTGAGGGAGCTTTTGGAGGCGGATATCTGCTTCCATTCAGCTTCACTGTAAACAATTCCGACATTTCACATCAAATCAATTTGGTGGAATTCCCTTTGAATATCACAGCATTTGTTTATTCGTGTATAGATCCTTTTTTTCTTGTTGTCATTTGGGTTTTTTCATGATCGCACTCTCTACGTCACCCATACTATAGAGATGGTCTACGGGTATAAAGGTACTACATATTTGTGAATCAAACTAACTGGATTTTTATGAAGTCAAGGTTTAATGTCATTTCAACCATTTACACACAGGACAACAACGTTCGTCCAAGACCATGGTGCAACACAAGAACAAACACAGAAACTCCACTAGACTACATAATTGCAGACAGGACACAATCCACAGAGTGAAAAGAGAATAACAGAGTGCAAGAAAAAACACAAGAGCAACGAAACAACAGGAAAACACATTTAGAGCAGTCGACAAAAGCAGCTACAGTCTGAATAAATACAGTATAGTGAGAGATACTGTATTCTGGCAGCATTATTAGGTGTGCAAAATGCAGAATGGGTGTAAATGTGTGGGAAATTGAATTTATTTTGTAAATCATGTTTTTAGACCTGAGTCTGAGAAAATCTTACTTGCACAGCCATACTGGTAACATACTTAAAGTGGTTCAAATATAATTTTAAAAAGTTCAAATACATGTGGTCTGAGCAGAAAAACTGCGAATGAGGCTAGTTCGGGGTCCCCAAGTCTAGTCCTGGGGGCGAATATCCACCCACCTTCTTTAAACACACTCACTAAGCCTGGCCAATAGCAGGCGAGCTGAACTACATTATATAGACAACACTTTATAATTACAAAGCTCAGATGGCCCGTTATGTTTAGTGAAGGTATTTATCGTGATGCTTAAGTATACTAAGACATTTTGGAGAACGCCATGCTTTCATCTTTGTGGACAAAGTTTAGGGAAGAACCTTTTCTATTCCAGCATGACTGTGCTCCAGTGCACCAAGCGACATCCCCTCCATAAAGACATGGCTGGGAGTTCAGAGTGGAAGAAGTTGCCTAGCCTACACAGATTCCTGACCTCAACCCCATCCAACACCTTTGAAAACAGACCTCTTTGTCCAGTGTCTGATATCATAAATGCTGCACAAATTCCACAGAAACTCTTGTGGAAAGTTTTCCAAGAAGAGTGGAAGCTATTACAGTTGCAAATTAGGACCCTCTCCATACAGAAGTGTATGGATTTGAATGCATCTTATTAAATGTTATTAAAATCCCTGTTGGTGGAATGGGCCCAATACTTTGGTTCATAGGTGTGTTTGAACAGGTAAAGGACTGGACTCTCTGGGCCAGTTTATTAGTGGTATATAATGGTCTTCCTTATTACACCTGTGTTCTTTATTAATACAGGTAAATTATAGTGCACCTGCACTCCGGACCAGGACCTTTTAATCTCGCGCGGGAGGTTGGCAGCTGGGATAAAGGGGGGTCGGGTCTTCGTCATCCGGTTCCAGCTTCCGTTGTGAATACCCCCCCCCCCTCCGCCCAACACACACACACACAGAGCACACAGAGAGAGAGAGTGAGAGAGAGAGAGAGAGAGTGAGAAGGAGCGCGCGCAGCATCGAGCAGTATAGATATCCATGGTTTGCTGTAGGAGGGGGGGCTGCCGCTGCTGGGGGGCGGGTGTTTATTTTCTCTCGCGGACATGAGGTTCGGAGCTCGCGGCACCGTCGCCGTTCGGTAGGAACAGCGCGCGCGCCACCGAACTGCTTCTAGAACGCTGCTCGTGTGTGCACGCGCGTCGGTGTGAGGACGACGGGAAACGACGACGACAGACGACGGACGACCACCAAACGGTACGACGACGACAGCGCGAAGGATGAAGACGCGGCTGTCCTGACGAGCATCCTCCGTGCGCGAGAGATCCGCAGAGACGTGCCGACATGAGGGCGCGCGGGGCTTCACCAGGCGGGCGCGGCGTGGCCGGGTAGCGCGAGATTGCAGCACGAGGGCCCGAGGCGCGACTGCAGCACCACGACCACCACCAAGACCACCACCCCGGCCCTCCGTCTGACACTGGGTGCAAGAAAAAAAGGAGACAGCAGCAGCATTTCTCTCGTTATTCGCCTGGAATCTCAGGGAAAATAATATTAATAACTCTATGTAAAATAATAATAATAACAACAATCAAATAAAATGTCCTCTCGGTCTGCTCTGCCGTCCGCCACTGACAGGAGCTCGGATCACGTAAGTGCGCGGATGCGTGTTCATCAAGCCCCTCGGCTGCCCTTCACGTGCATTTCACACTCTGCAGTCTTTCATGTGCACACCGGGCGCGCGCGCCTTATGTGCATGGACGCCTGCACCGTTGCATCCTTTTTTATTTATTTGCATGCATTCTTTTCCATAATGTGTATGTGTGTGTGTTTGTGCATTCTCCATTTTTCGTGTCAGCGGGCCCTGGTTTGCTCATCTGGCTGAATGCAGGGTAGTGATGGTGTTGGGGGTGGGAGGGGGCTTGTGTGTGTGTGTGTGTGTTTGTGTGGAAGGGGGTTATACAGTAACGTTTTCCCGTGTGGTGTTAAAAGCTTTGGATCGTGGGTTTTTTTTTGCATTTTTTTCTTTCTCTTTCCTTGAACGTGTGATCGACGGACGTACAGCAGCCGTCCATCCGCATAGTTTAGAGATCAGAGCAGCTGCGCATGCGTCCTACGTGGCCCCACCGAGGTGCCATTTAACTATTTATTTATCTATTTATTTATTTTTTACGCCCGTATTCCAACAAGCACCGCCCCCCTCGGGGCTAGGAGCGACTGTGATTGGCTGGCTGGAGCGGTTGAGGAGAACGCTTTTCTAGCTCGTCGCTTTGTCAGAATATGTATTTTTTGGGGGGGGGCATGGGGTTTCAGGGGGGAACAACGCCTCGATCGGTACACAGAATGACGTCACGCTCCGAGTTCTTGCCCCCCAACAAACACATACTCACATATACCCCCCCCCCATCAAGGCCCTGATACAAGATCACAGGAATTAAAAGCCAACATACAGAAACGAAATCAAAAGAATTTCTCCAAGTATGTTGGATCAAAAATCATTATTTCTTACAGGAATCCAGTTTGCAGCCAGATCTTCTTGTTGCATCATCGAAAAAAATGCATGCACTAATGAGGCCTGTAATGGCACCAGACTCTACTAAATGCAAGGTCTGTATACTGTAATATCAGCAGTGTGTATGCCTGAGCATCAATCCATGCATACTGTAATATAATCAGTGTAAGATCACTATAGATACTGCAATATCAGACTACCCATGCAGCCCAGCCTCTGCACGATTTGGTATTTTTCCAGCTCCTGAAGGGTTTGTTAATGAGCCGACGAGCTGAATCCGGTGTGTTGATGCCATGACCCTGCAGGCCTGGAGTTGGAGACTTACATCTTTGGGTGTTTAGTGTGATGTAGCTACAGGACTGTTTTTGAGAAGGAAGCCGTTGCATCTATGTTTGCAGAATCAGGTGTTCTAATAGAAATGTCACCTGACCATGAGCCCAGGCGCCACTGGTTTAAACCAGCGATGACCAACCCAGTTCAGTGGAGATCTGCTTTTCCGTAGAGTTTGATTTTAACCTGCCGCACCCACTTTTAGCCAACACTAGTTCATCTCATCCATCTAGTTGCTGGAGCAGGTGTGGCACATTGTGGTTGGATCTGGATTCTGCAGAAAGGGAGGTTTCCAGGACCAGAGTTGGCCACAATTGCCTTAAATACAAATGGCGCATTTCAAACACACTTATATTGGGCTACAATTCTTCCTTTAATATGAACTAAGTCCCAAACTCAATCCACTCACTATATATTCATTTATTGTGAATAGACAATGTAGGCTCTTAAAAAACATTTTTTAGGAATTAGCTAGCTAGCATAGCCTTGTAATGTAAATTCAACTGTTAACTGCCCATAAATATTTATTTGCCACATCACGTCACCTACATTTGAATGTTGTTAAATGTTTGCTAACAGAAACTTTTGGCTAACACCAACTGTCCGCTAGCACAGGCTATCTGCTAACACAGGTTGTTTGTTAATCCTGGCTATACACAAATGATCTTGCTAGCTACTAGGCTGACCTACGTTTGTGCCCTCTGTTGCTCTTGTTAGTAATAAAAAATAGAAATAGCTTTTTAATATATTTACTCTCTGGATAGCTAGCTAGAACATTGTTAACTAAAGAGAACATGTCAGGGAAACATCCTATAGAGGAGGCACCATATTAGTTTATAGTACAAGCATTCTAATATTTCTGTAGTTAATGTTATTTCTATCTATCTATCTATCTATCTATCTATCTATCTATCTATCTATCTATCTATCTATCTATCATACCTAATTAAGTACATGGTTTTACAGTTGTTTGTGCAACTAGTACCAGTTATGTCAAAAATGGTGCTACAGTACTTCGTTTAACATAAATGGATTTGTCATTTGATTAATATCATCGTGTTAATTCGTCTGCTGTAGTGATGATGGTGTCCGGGGCTGCAGCGTTTGGATGCGTATCTGGTGTATGAGTATGTGTGTATTAGAGGTTCCCTAACGCAGCTCTGCTGTAACACCCTTGAGTCAGCTCATTAACTTACTGGACCCTTCATATGCTGAATCAGGTGTGTTAGTGCCAGTGAGCCTGGGCTGATGCAGTAGAGTGTACGGCAGAGCCGAAGACTTACATAGTGTGATTGGAGTGGAGGCTAATGCACTCCAGCAAGGTTTAGTTTTAACCCTCATTTAACACGCTGTCAGCTGCTCAGAGGCTCTGCCGAACTGACCGATCTGTGCTCTGCCCTCAAATGCCTTCTTTTGTGGTTACTCTTAGACAAGCTTTACTGAAGCAAAAATCTCCTTTGACCTACTGAGAACACAGTTTATTTGTTTCAAATAATTTTTTATTTGTTTGCAGTTATCATCGTAACCCACTAACTGCTGCAGTCACTTTGAGGAGTTTGCTGTCTCCTCGACCATACACAGTTATATACACGAAGAAATTAAGGTTTCTCTATAAACAGAAACCATGACAATATGTGGCCTCAAGCTAAGTTAATAAAATGAAGCTATGCTGTGATGTGGATAGGCAAAAGCCCCTTCCTCACAGGAATGGGATAAACTGTTTCAAAAACATCCACTATGACTGACGTGGCAGTTTGTGTGCATGAAACCTCAAAGTTATTAATTTTGTACATGATTTTAGTGGCACACAGTTTGAAATCAGTGGTAAAGAAAACACAGCATGGTTGAAAAGGTAGAACAGTTTTGTGAGCACAGTCCCGTTTTCAGATCCGATATTATTAATGAAACTTCAATGTGAATGTGAAAGTGTGAATGTGCATCCCAGTAATATAACCTGTAAGGTCTTGTACCTGGGATTATTGGTACCAGTATGCTTGTATTTAACTTATTTTTAGTGATGCACCGAAAGGATTTTTGACCGAAACCGAAAACCGAAAATTGTTAAACACTTAGCCGAAAACCGAAAGGGGGGAAAAAACGTATTAAATTATTAAAAGAATATGTTACAAAACTATAAACATGTTTATTTAGCATTCAAACAATG
>JBBPDH010026617.1:0-10556 GCA_037974565.1 Clupeocharax schoutedeni
TAATGACTGTAAGACTGTCTCTGTAACTAATGACTGTAAGACTGTTTCTGTAACTAATGACTATAAGACTGTCTCTGTAACTATTGACTGTAAGACTGTCTCTGTAACTATTGACTGTAAGACTGTCACTCTGGATAAGGGCGTCTGCTTAATGCACTTTACCTTCACATTCTTAAATAATGTAATATCTCTCAAAAATGTTAACACTAATAAGCAAATGTAACTTTTTAAAAACATTTAACATGAAGAGACTCATAAGCAGGATTAGCAGAACATCAATACGTCCCGTCCTAAAAAACTGAATTTTATACCCATTGCGGGACTCGATGCTGAGGTAATCCCTCTCATTTGAGCGGCGCTTGAAGCGGATGCAGGAGAAGGAGGTGAAGGAGTCCAAACCGCGCTGGATGACCTCCAGCTCCCGGGAAGCTATGGGTGTAGAGGTCAGTTGTCAAAAGATATTACATTAATGAGACAGAAACAAGGCTGAATCATGATCTTGGTGTGTCCACGTACAGTAGTGGTTGGCGATGACGTAGGGTACGTAGACTTTGCCGTCACTGGACTTGCCCCACATGCAGCCGCTAGAGGTGCAGGGATCAGCGTTCCTCTCACTGTCACCATCAACTGCAATATCTCCAATCAGCTCAGGCTCATCAAAGTCACGAGCTAGCACACAAGAGAGAGAGGTTGTTTGAAGTTAAATGTCATAGAAACATTTCACTTAGGCCTGTATTCAGTTTACACAAAAACAAACAGTTTTGGTCTATTGTCTCAAGAGTGGATGGTCTCATACTGTCTCACAGACCATCTAGCTCATGATATACAGCCATGGAAAAATGAGACCTCTAATCCTCTAATAATTTTTTTTGGTTCCCTTTTTGTACAATGTGCGGCTGTGTGTGTGTGTGTGTGTGTGTGTGTGTGAAATGCACAGGCTATTCTGTTCTGAACTAGTGCTGTATGTGTGTAAAAATAAGAAATGCCTCCATATGTGTGTGAGTGTTTGTGTGTTGTGAGTGCAGTAGTGTTTGTAGAGCAGCTTTTCTATGGTCTGTATTCCAGAAGCTTCACTTTTGATTCAGTTTCTGATGAAACAGAGTCTCTCTCTCTCTCTCTCTCTCTCTCTCTCACACTCACACACACACTCTGCTCTTAACATCACTGTTTTAATTATTGCAATTGTAAAATGGTGTAAGAGTGTTGTGCAGTTTAATGTATCCAAGGTGTAATACATTATTTATATGTATTATTTTTATGTTTTCTCCAAAAAGTTTTTTTTGCACTTTTGTGTGATCAATAGTGTATAAAACTATTTTGACATGTACATTTTACACAGACACACATTACAAAAGCAATAAACAAAAAATAAAAAGATGCGGTGTCTTATTTTTTTTCCATGGCTGTAGCTTCGTTTGGCCCACTGCATATTAACAGTGAATTCTTTCATCCATCAATGTAATTTTGCAATATAATATGTAATATAATTGGACAACCTGGTTAAAATACAGACTTGTTTAAAATTTATAACATGTTCATTATAAGAGCTGAATGTGTAAATCACTGCAAATAAAATTACATATATTTGTATTATGCATACACAATGATGTGTACATACTTTTTCTCTGCATTTTTTTGAGTGAGGGGCTCTCACAAATGGACATAAATGAGTGTAATTTTATCTCTGCAGTTGTTCAACCTGCTTCTTAAAAAAGACGTCCTGGCTGTGACGGTCGCCTCGCCCTCCCCCCGTGTTTTCCGTTCCCCGTCTCCTGAATGTTAGTTTCCTTTATTATTTATTCGGTTTATCACGTCTCCGGTATTCTGTTCCCGTTTTACTTTCGTTTCTTGTCTCCGTGTCTGCTTCTGTTTCCAGTTTTTCCCATATGTCGTTACACCTCCTTTCCTCCTTTCCTCCCTTGCTCCCTTTCTCCCTTGCTCCCTTTCTAGTATGCCGTCATCATTAGTTTCACGTGTTCCTCGTTTATGTTCATTATTTAAACCCCAGCCTGACCCCTGTTCGTTGTGTCTGTATTTGTTATACCCTTGCGTGGGTGTGTGAGTTCCTTGTCTGCTTGCCCATGATTATCTTCTCTGTGTTTAATGTTCGTTGTTTCTCTTTTGTTTTGCAGGCTCGTGCTTCCCCATAGTTGGCTCTGGTGTTGCGCTGAGGCGCAGAATACTCTGTACCACGTTTTCTCTCGCCGGTTTGCGCGAGACGTCTTGATTTTTGGTTGTAGCATTGTAAGCCAGGAAAGCATGAGCCTCTGCATTTTGTTTCCCAAATTTTGGTATACTGGTTTCTGTTTCTGGTTTGTTTTTCTTTTGCACCCCGAGTCGGGATTTTTGGTTCATTTTTGTATTTTGTCTCTGTGTTTTGGTTTTGTATATTAAACTTCCTCCTTATTCCTATATTGTCATAGCATCCTCCCCTTTCCCTTCTGCACATTCGCCATGACACTGGCTCAAATATGGCTATTGGCTATAACATATAAATATAAATATGTAAATTATATGAAACGAAAGTGTAACACTTCACATGCAGTTCCATTATTATTATTATTTTTTTACCTTTTATCTAATTGCAAAATCTTTATGAACATTATTCACTTGAATATGCAGTAGTTTGACAACATAGTAGATTACGTTATTGCCGCATGCATGAGGAAAACTGCGAATTGGCAAATTATTATTTATAATTTTTTAAAATATATATTTATTATTAAAGGGAGAAACTTGGGGAATATTTATACATCAGAAGTTGTGATGTCGATTTTTAGGAGAAGAATTGTTAGTAGTGGACACAAATTAATGTAAAATTACACAGTTGAACCATATACTTTTTCTCTGCAGTTTGAAGTATACATTTTGGCACAAATATGAATAGTGGCTATATCCTGGCTTATGTTAGAAAATGTAAATTATAAGAGCTGAATGTGTATCAAGGTTTCATAAATATGTATTGTGTACATACTGATGTCTCTGTTGGCTTTCTCGAGCAGCTCTCCTACAGACAGCTCAGCTGAAGTGTCCTCAACAGCTATGGGGTCAGATCACATCAGTACATTTGCAATCATCTGAGGATAATATTGCATTCATTGCATCGTGTGTTAACTGATTGGTTTGACAAAGTACATGACTTACCAGACTGCAAGAGGAGTCACATATGGCACATGAAAAACAGACAAAACATTTTCATTCACACTGGTAAGAACAGCGGAGTGTATGTAAAGTAGCTTATTACAGTAGCTGCATTATAGCTTTTTGAAGCCCGCCTGAGCTGTGTGATGTGTGTAAATGTTCTCATCTAGAATGAAAATGAACCTGTCCTCGAGGAAGTCTGGTAATTAGTTACCATCTAGTACCTGCTTCTGCTTATCAGTATTTCATTTACTGAAATTAAATTAGGTGCTTCTGAGGGCTAATTCCTGGGATATTTTAATGAAAACAAAAGCATTCAAACCTTATTATATTGTACTGAATGTATATTTATTGCATTTTTTTCTGATATTATATAACATTTTCTGGCAAAAACCTTCCCAAGATATTCCCAAAGACTTCCCAAGATATTATTATATAATATTATCATATTACATTATATAAGATACACCATGTATCAAAATAATGTTAATTTTTTGGCCTCCACAATATTTTGGACTCCTGAGAACAACAATACAAACTGTGTGAGGTGGGGCTGATTTGTCTCTAGCCCTAGCTATACTGAAATGTCCCCCAGATTAATTCTCCATTTGTGCTGATGTCAGAAAACTGTAAGAGAACTTGACAATGTCCTCTGGATTGACTGAAGACAAGAGTAAACTCCTGGGTGTGCATAATATAGATATGTTCATATGGAGCTTTTTACAAAATTACTTTGTAAATTATTGCTTTTGTGAACTCATTTTGAACAGCATGAAATAGTCCGACACTGCTGTGATATTTTAAAGCACTATTCAGCTCCAGTTACCAAACTTTCTAAAAGAGAATATTCATGAAAATACTTTGCACAAAGCGCCAATCAGCTGCTCAGCTCGCCAGACAATGAGCACTAAGGATGCTAACGTCCTACCTCCCTACCTTTTTATTGTTCACTGCACTTTGTCACCTAATGTCATGTTTCTTGCAGCTTGCTACAGCTGCACACATCAACATTTACACCTTTCAAATACGACCAGTATATAAATATTTATAAGTCATGGTTTCATTGCTATAGTTGAGTGAACATTATCAGCCATCACTGATAGTGACAAACATGTTTTGACACCATAGAAGAATAAATGTGTGGTTATAAGCTCCTGAATGTGTGTATCTCACCTCCTCAGCTCTGACAGAGCAGACCAGCAGCAGGGCCAGAAGACCCACAGTCACCTTATAGACGAACATGATGGTCGATGACCTACAAGGAGAGGCAGCTGAGTACAGCGGCACCAACATGCAGCGAATTTCAAACCTATTCATTCCAGTAATGAAACACAATTGGTAAGTTATTACTAGACTGGATGGGAGTCCCGTTCCAAAAAACAACTCAGATCACTGAGGGATGATGACAAATGCACTCATTCTGCTTTAAGCTTAACACAGTAAACCGATGCCCCATACCAGCAGTGAGAGCTCTTACCTCAAACCCCCCAGAGAAAATGATGGCAGCAGAGGGGAAGTGGAGTTTTATACCCCTCTCTGTGTACCCAATACGATAAGCACAGCACATATACATAGAACAGGAGCTGCTGACTAATGAAAAAACGTATCTTTAAACACAAACGCCCAGACTTTTGAAATATGTTAACGTATAGCAAAGCTTTATCAAGTTTAAACAAATGTAGCCTTGCTGTAAAGACAGCAGGTGCAGTTTTTCCTTGATTAGTACAGTGGTTTCCAATGAGGGTGAGACAGATAAGCTTCATAAGCACACGTCACATCTTTTGCATCTGGCCCTGCATTGACTAGCATTGTCTTAATTCTGACACAGTTAAATACAAGTATCCACTTCTGTTACTCCTAATGAAAGTGGATCAGTGTGTTGCTTGAGGAAGTCCTTGTGTTCCTTGGGCGACCACTTGGACTTCCGATTCTCCCACATTATCCCATGCCCAGATGTTGAAGTTTCAAGTGTTCTACTCGATGTGCTCAGTCCACAGAACCCACTCGTTCTCATGGTAGACCCCTGGGCTGACCTTATCTCTCGGAACACCCTTGGGGTCTCGTCCTGTCACAACTCCTTTTGTCCAGCAAAGACTATTCCTAGCTCCGGATCATTGGTCAGTTGAGCCAGTTTTATTATGGCCCCTTGATTTCTGTGCTTACCACACGTGTTCCTTAGTGTTCACAAGTGTTTTGGAACAAAAACGTGTCTGTTCACCGTTGTTTTCTCCTTCAATGTCATCTTTATAGGACATATAAAAGGGTTAACCAGCAGGGTTTGCTCAGTTAAAGCCAAACTGTGAAACACACACTCACAAGAGACTACAAAGCTTTGCCCTAGATACGAAGTCTCAAAAAGGAATTTAGATGTAAGGCTAAGATTTGTTGAAAAACAGTTATACTCTCAAAAAGCTGTCACTGAGGTTATACCCCTCACGATTTTCATCTCTTAGGTGGAGACAAAAAGTATTTCACCTGTATAGCAATGCACATATATTTTTCTACAGTAGTTTGCCTCATAACCCATTGGTTTTATTCCATTTTCCATTCAAAACACCTCCTCTACAATTACTCTGCAAAGATGTACAGTATCTTTCCCTGCAAAGGTTAAAAGCTACTGAAGGTACATTATTTTAACCTTCAAATCATTGTTGTGTTTTTAAGGGTTCAGTATATTTGTATTGTTTGTACCTTGATCCAAATGTTTCTATATTTTCTTCTGACAGAGAGAAGAGAAGAGCAGAACCACCACTGTAGGACTGCAAGAGCATGACATCCTGTTTTGTTATTAAATAATAATATTTTTTTAATGAAATTAGTCCTGATCCCAAAGCTCTTTCCTACTCTACACATATGACAGTGCTAACAAGGACAGAATGCCTTAAGCAAGGTGTACTAGACGAGACAAAGCTGAGAAATGTGTATACTGTGGTCACCAGTACTGAGATTGGGAACTTTTGTTAAAAGAATGTTTTGTTTATATTTTTTTGATGCATGCACAGTCAGGTTAGGTGACAAACCTCTGCACTAATAGAAAAAAAACAGCAAAAAAATGCCTTGTGAAGACATGTTTGAAAGCTGATGTCTGAAATGACTCAATAATACCTATGTAGTGCTCTACTCAGGTCATGAAATTGCACCCTGTAGAATGCGCTACACATTATTTAAAGCCATTTTAGCTTCAGGTAGTAGGTCTACAGAGTCCAGATGACAATATTCTTCAGCATTTGTTTGTAGAAATCCCACTGTTCTGATATAATTAGTGCCCCAGGCCTGGTAAGACCCTCGCTGTCACTGATTCAAATAATAACATGATTTTCTTTTGTAATACGTAGAAGAGCCAGGTGTAACATGAATCTGCAGGTAACCTGAAACTGAAAACTCATCCTTAGCCAAGATGCTTATCATAACAGTGTCATCTGCAAGTGTCACAATATTTTCAAATTTACTGTGTACAAAATATGCAACCAAGCCCAAAATCCACAGCCCTGTAGAGATCCAGTGGATAGCACTAATTGCTTTGGCAAATACTCATCTAACCTTACATTAGAAATGAGCTTAACTATTAAAAATGGTACAGTGACACAGTTCTCATATTTACTGACTTTAAAAAGGTAGCATTCGGGATCTGGAGCTCTTTCTGAGCTTCACACCGGTTGGTGAATAAACAACTAGACTTTAACCGGTTTGAAAACAAACAGTTTGATCCATTAGAACAGAAAATCACCCCAGAGTCTAGAGTACATTAACAGTGTTAAAGAGACTGAGGACGCTTTAAACAAAGAGGCACTGTATTTTAGCCATTTTATTTGTAAGAACAATACTTTTTATAGGACATATTTTCTTAGAAAAACAACCCTTTTTTTGCATGATATTGGAGTGTTTTACAATCACCACTGGAGTAAAATGAAACGAATGGTATAACTAAATACACAACCCAATATTTACTTTCCAAATTTGACATTTCAATTTTGATCATTTAAACTCTTAAAACCCATTTTCAGATTAAGTAATATTACAAATATGATGAACAAGGCTGGCTATGTTCACATTCACCTCCTCATGTACTCATGTACACAGGAAGTCACTTTGTCATCTCAACCATATAGAGTATACAGTTCCACGGTGTACATATAGTGCAACAGACACGAGACATTACAGTATTTTAGTGTACAAAATACAGAACATTGAAGTATTTTGAATTAAGTACATTTCCCCCTGAAACACAAAGTGATCCTCCACTAATATTATAAAGATAGCAGATTGCCCGCATTTCTAATGAACAACAGCAAAAAGAAAATGGTTCTACTGTTTCATAGACTGCTATTCAAGTGTGATCATGACAATTGTTTCCAATGAAAAAAATAAAGCACTGTAGAAATCATCAGTTTCTCAGGTTTGAACATAATTAGACGGTTTAAACATAAATTGTTTTTTTTTCTTTCTCTCCCGACCCCACCACACTCATAGTACATAGGGGGGTGGACAGCCACTCACCTCCTCACACTTAGGGTTTTTGAGGGTGAGGGGAATACGGGAGTCCCAGAGGGCTGCTTTGGAGGCAGTTCCCATGGGACCTCCTGACCCCTCTCCTCTATTTTAATCGCACCTTAGACAGTAGGGTCGGGGGGCTTACGAGGGCAGACCACAACCTTCTATGGTTGTGGCCTGGTCCTATGTACACCCCTCTAAATTTTAATTGCACTTTAGTCTCATACACATATCCTTGAGAAGCAATATTCCCATCACTAGGGCTTGGGGGGGGCTGGTCCCAGTGGGCTGCTTTGGCGGCAGACCCCACTGGACTTCGTATGCTTCCTTCCCCTCCATTTTTTAACGCACCTTAGACAGAGAGGGGCTAGGGGGACTTGTGAGGGCAACCACATGTCCGCCCCCAATTTTAACCTCACTTTAGTTTCATTTGTGTAAGGGTGTGTGTGTGTTTATGTATGTGCTACCTTGAGGCGGCGGGGAGGACCTAGCTGCCGGGTCTGGGAGGCTGTTTTATGTTATTACCAAACATTAATGCACCATCATAAAACTGGACCATACTGGGTGAGATCCATAGGGGACAGCCTATAGAAGCGGACTGTGGAATTGAATCCTATATCACAATATATAGGTAGTGTTAGGTTTGTAAAGGAGGGAGGTGAGAGCAGGGCAACGAAATGACAGCAAGGTGGATTTAATAACTATATACAAGAACATACAAGGGCAGATAACCAAAAGGAACACAAACAAAACAAGGCAGGACCCGTGCTCTGGGTAAAACGGAAATATATCTCCTGGAATAAGACAGACAGGAGACCGGACTGCACGCAGGCAGACAGGAGAACCCCAAACAATAAGCGTGCACACAGGCAGGCGAAAGAGCTGGGTCAAAGGCACCGCTGAGATGATCTACTCGTGATGAGCATGGGTCTGCAACAGAAAAGAAAACCAAATAAATCATAAGCACAAAGGGCAATGAACATGAGAAGAGAGACACATAGGCACAAAGACAAATGAACGAAAATACCAGCATGACTAGCCTCGAGGCCAGACTGGGTTTAAATAAAGAAGGGAAAGGGAAACAGGTGTGGGGCGTGACGAGGAACGAGACACAGGTGAACTACATTAATATGGGAGGGTTACAAATGAACCAGCTGACTACAAGGGAATAGGGAAGGAGGGGAGAAGGAGAAAAGGAGAGGAATCGGGACGCGGGCAGACAGGGGCTAATACTCCGGGGAACAGGATCGGTGTACGCGAGGAGAAGGCGAAGCGGTCATGACAGGTAGCTTCTTAAATCCCATTTCTCAGAAAGATAATTTAAAAGGCACATATGATTGCATAGAAAGCATTCCAAAAGTTAGCATCACAAACAAAGTTTTGTTATTTATGATTGAAATCAGTAGTCTTTATACATATATATCTAGGGAACTGGGCATGAAATAGGACGGGAATGGGAAACATCTCTATTAAAGAAATGTGTTCAGAGGCCATTAGTTTATTATAGGTATTTTGATGACATTTTCAGAATCCGGACACACACCCTGGAGGACTTTGAGGTATTTATAAAATTGATCAGTACACACCACCCTAATATCGCAACCAAACAAACAATTAGAGAGGATACCATTCAATTTTTAGACACTGTGGTTTATTTTAAGGATTTATGAGTTATATCTTAAAGGGTTTCTAGAGGTTAGGTTTTTAGATCATGGTATAAAGGTTTTAAAGAATAGCTCAATTCCCTTTGAGGAGAACACTAACCCAGTTCTGTTATGTCGGGTGAAAGATGGCCGCGCTGCCTAGCATCGTGGAGGGTGAGGGGGAGAGGGAGGGCCACTCTTGGACTCCTGGCCATAAATGACAATGGCACCACTAAGGATCTTGGTAAGTTGGGATTTCAGATGATTGGATCATCACCTGGTAGGTTTGTTATACTAGTAGGTTTGTTATGTGCTATTTCACCAGAACTATGTAGGCAAAGTTGCAACCTCCTTTCTTCTCTCTTTCCTTAAGTTTGTCACATGACGTTTAAAAAAAATAGTTTGAATGCTTTGATTTCATGAAATCCTTTTTTGCTATAAGTTGCTCAGAAAGCAAGTGGGAGATAAAGACTGTAGATTTTAAATATATTATTACTTAGCTAAAGCATTTGTTAATTATTCATCAACATGCATTTATTTACTATAAACTTTTTTTGAATGTCTTTTAATGAGGAAGAAAAGGTCCTGCCACATTATATTATGAAGTTACTAGGGGTGTAAAAAGTAATATCGTCTTCGCATAAAGTCCTATTGGATGCTCTATAAGATGGCATTAAAGGAAAAGGAAAAATGACAATAGAGCAGGAACTGCATTAGCTGCTTTTATTGTTAAGATGACATCCCAAAAGAGAGCTCTCTTGAATTCCCAGGGGACTTTGATCAAGAGACCACTGTGACGAACAGCCTTCTGTTGCACCCTCCAGTCTCTGCACAGTAAGAGAACAAGCATCATTCAGAGACCTATATTTACTGCGCTCATAGTGCTGATCTATTATTTGTGAATGGAAAAAGATGTGCTGCAAAATACTCACAGCACTTGTAGAGTCTGTTGAGTCTGTTAATGTCATTCTGGCTCATCTGAGTAGCCTGGCCAATGGAGACGTTGCTGTTGGGGATGGGGATCATGGTGGGCTGGCCATTCTTGGAGAAAGCAGTTCTGAAATGAAGTTGAAATTGTGTATGACACGATTTTACAGATCTGGGCACAGAGTTGATGTTGAAATGGTTAGATAGTATTGATGATAATCTCAAAAGGCACTTTTCCACAAATCTAGAGGAGCTATGTTAATTGTACTGTGTATTGGTGAAAGTGACCATTTGTCATACGTGAACACACCACAGCACACAATGTGAACAGCACGAAATTCTTCCTCTGCATTT
>JBBPDH010026627.1:0-10556 GCA_037974565.1 Clupeocharax schoutedeni
GTGCTTTTCTAGTCATTATTAAGGGTCCAAAAAAAGGTTTTTCGGAGACTTTTTACACCCCCCCCCCCCCAAAATGCAGGCTCCTATTGTAGGATATGGTGGAAAAAACTACCCCCTCCCCGCCACAACTGGACACCAATGTTCTCCAGCAACTAGTTTATTGTTAACTTAAAGATTTGATTAAAGGCAAAAATCCAAAAGTTTCACTCTTGGTGAAATGACATGTGTGAGTGTAAAAATTTCACATCCTCTACAGATGACACACTAATCTACAGATCTACGAATCTACTAATATACACACTATTTTCTAAATTTTACATGCTGGGGAAAACGTGTAGCCTGTGCAGAAGTTATGGCACATTTTATCCAACATGTAAAATACCTGAAGACTGAGACCTAAAATGAGCAAGTTGTAAGAATTTAAGTGTGTTTTCTGTAGAGGCTGTTATTTTCAATTATAGGAATTCAACAGGCTAATATAATGAGGGGCGTATGTAATTTCATTCAGTTGCAGGACCACCCATAGAACCCATGTGTCCGAGTGGCCCTGCTTATCTATGCTGAAGTTAAATGTTTTAGCCTTGACTATTTATTTTTTCAAATGAGATGCAATACAGAACAGCTAATCAGAACAGATTTAATTTAAATACCATTCCTAAAGGCACAGTATCTAAACAGCCTGTTTATTTCTAAGGGATGAAGAGAGGTTGGAAAATAGCCATGTAGAAATGAATTTTGGTGATCCAGAAACATCAGAAGTGGACCTCAAGGGAACATAGAATCGAAATGGGCCCTTTAAGGAGATCTCTTTTACATTTCTTTCCTACAGCAGTTTGGATCGACAATAAACTGTTGCTCCATAAGCTTCCTGACGTTTGATCTGTTAACAGTATAGCTCAGATGCACACGCTATACTGCTAACAGATATATTATTATGGTATCTAAACGCATGTTCGATACCATAATATTATATAGCATTAACATATGTCGCGTGTTCTGGAGACAGAGGGAGGAAGGTTGATTAGATCTGCGCTTTTGTGCGTGTGTCCATCACCGACCAACTTGGCTCCCGGTTTGCATAAGTTGTTCAAGTTTTGCTTGTGTTTGTCAAACGCTGGAACTGCGTCGCGTTCCAGTATTTTTATCTGCTGTTAATGCAGCAGTGCCGCAGGAAACCCGCTTCATAAATATTACAGTCTTGGGAGGAAATGGCTGTTTATTTGTCTGGTAATATGTATGTGTTAAGGGCAGCTCCAACAAAACACTGGCGATCCGTGGAGAATTCCCGGGTTTGGCTCGGCATGCCGCTGCGCAAGTGGATCGGTTTAGTTGACAGATTACAAACAGGGATTTCTCCAATCAGATTTTGAAGAGCCATTAATGGCCAGAGGTGCCAAAAGTTTGTATACTGCGACTTACAATTGACTCTGAAGGAGGTGGCAACCCTTTAGGACCACAGCCGTGAAGGTCCCATAGTGGGCACTCTGAGCACAAATAAAGTGAGAACTTCTTTAGAGTTCTTAGAACTATTGAAGGAAGAAATCACTCTTCTTTGTGTCCACACTGCAGAAACTGTGGACTGTCACAAGTCTTGGAACGCCGATTTGAGGGGCTCCTAATTCAGGCTAGGGATCTTCAGTAGCAGTTCCTCTCAAATTGCTACGTTAACTGGATTGGATGGTATCCTCGGCCACAGACTGGAATATGCTGATCATCATCATCATCATCATCTTCTTCTTCTTCTTCTTCTTCTTCTTCTTCTTCTTCCACCATCAGCCACTTTAGCATTCTAGAGTGTTTTCTATTGAGTATTTTCAAAGTAGTTCGGCAGAGTTTTTATTGGACTTTTATTTAGACTTTATATTTTATATTGATCTTGTCTGTGTGTCTCTGTCTAGTCATAACAAAAACAGATTCCTCTGGAACCAATAAAGCATTCAGATTCTGATACTACTATGAAAACAGAACAAAAATAAGGGATGAAGGGGGGCTCCAGAATGGGTAGTTTCTCTCACTAGAAGGCGTTTTCGAACTGTTGATTAACAACATTTTGGTCCCGATGGGTTCTTCCCTGAACTATTTTCCCTCTAACACATCTCATTGCCAACCATGGGTCTTTCAAAAGATGTTTTAGGGAAGCAAAAACAGTTTTTTTATATCAGTGTTGATCTACATTCACACAATTTTTAGCTCCAGCCTGCATCTAACATGTTGGTCCCTCCCCATTACTCAAAGATGTTCATCAACCAGAACAGGTTCTGTAGATTTTGGCTGGAATTCAACATCCTCAAGGACCAGGGTTGGTGACCACTGTTCAATAGTATCACACAAACAACCTTTTCTGAGTGCACACTCACGAATACACACTGTGCTAGCGAGGACCTCTTAGGATAATAAGGGTTCTCTGTGTGCCAATGTAGAAGATCAACTTAAGGCTCTCCAAAGAACCTTTCAATTAATAGCTCTCAATTTTGTAAATAAGATCCAGGTGTGGAGAACCCTTTTCAAGAACTTCGAGATGTAAACTCTTAAATTGGTATAAAGCCATTATATCATCTGGCTTTATCATCGGGGTGGAGGTAGCTCAGTGGGTAGGATACTTGCCTCTGGACCAAGAGGTCATAGGTTCGAATCCTACCTTCAGCACCACCACTGGGTACCTGAGCAAGACCCTTAACCCTACGTTGCTCCAGGGAGAGACTGCCCCCTGTAGTTAGAGAATGAAAGTTGCTTTGGACAAAAGCGTCTGATGGATGCCGTAAATGTAAATCATCTTAAAAAATGTTAAATGTTCATAAGACCTGTCTGGTAAACACTCACTAATCTGTTTTCTAACATGGTTCTTTAGAGAACCCAACGTGATTTTAGAGTATACATATAAAAGGTATACATATAAAGACAAGGGAATCTTGATAATGGTTCACTATAACAACTAAATACTGTAAAATAAACAGCACTGCAAAATGGCCATATTAAATCATGTTTAAAGTAAATGTCACTTCAAAAATATTAAATAAGCAGTTAAAACGTTAATGAACACATAAAACATGCATATGTAATGGAGCTGACTGATGGAACCAAAAAAAAGTACAGTGATCAGCCACATCTGAACTTATTATAAATGAATGAGGGCTCAGTATTAGGCAAGCAACAGGTCACTGCTGGCCTTATGTGATAGAACTGCTTATAACACATAAGGAAACTACATTTTGGTGATTTAGGGTATGATGGGGTATACATGTTTATTAACACAAAAGTAAATAACTCAAAATGTCTTGGCTGAATGACAGAATTAGGGTTGAGGGGAAAACCATATCCATTTGGTTTTTGGTTGACTGTTTTCATAAACATTCGGTTTACATTCAGACACTTTTTAGACACTTTACTGCCTTAATGGGACCTCGGGTCCTCACAAGAATATGGATACAAGTACACAAGTACACTCAGACACACTCGAAGTGACGTGTGTTTGCATCGTGTCGGGACCATGTGTTAAGGGTGAGCGAGTTGAACGGATGCTATTTTAGGTGTTAACACCCAAACACACACACACACACACACACACACACTTGCTGACCCTGCAGGAAGATCTCCCCCCGACCAAACGAAGGTGTGTGTCCTGTGGTCAGCATGAGTTCGCTCATTCATATTTCAACATGCACTAAACACACGTTTACACCTATTCATATACACACTTGTCCATGAGGCAAAGGCCATGGCACTGGGTGCAGTGTGTGTCCGGCACACGGAGGGTGTTGGTGGGGTGTGTAGTGTGTGTGTTAGTAAATACAGGGATTTCAGGAACTGCAGGGGTCAGGACAGCTGTAAATTCAGAGTTACATAAAAAGGGCAGGGAGTCCCCAGTAATGTGTGTGTGCTGCAGAACGCGAGCAGGTGATGATGGGTGAATGTGTGTGCTGTGGTAAAGAGGGGACAGGCAGCACTGCAGGGTTCAGTGCACTTTTCCTGCTCTAACACACTCCATTCAGCTCACTAAGCACTTAATACACTGCAAGTGGAATGACTGAGGTCATCATCACTTTCACCTGATTAAAAACAAAGAACACTGCCTCGAGAAAAAGATCTGTCTGACTCACACAATGAGAACGATTCGATATTTCAACAAAATTTAAGATGACAAGATATGAGTTTATGTATGCTGTAGCAGGTGATATACACTCCCAATCGCCTACATTGTACCTGTATCAGAGATTAAGTTTTAGCCTACCACAATCAGACAGACCACAACGGACTGATTGGGCTTTTTTTTGTCTACCTAATGCAATAGGCACCCAAATGGTTAAAATGATTCCTGTTAAAATAGATCACCAAAATGTCTCTCAAGCTACTTAACCTGCATATAGATATTCATTAAGGTAGATCAGACTTGCAGAGGGGGTTTAGGACACGTCCCCGTGGGGTAGTGGGGTGGTGATGGCCTAGTGGTAGGATACTTGCCGCTGGACCAAGAAATCATAGGTTCGTATCCTATCTACAGTACCACCACTGGGTCCCTGAGCAAGACCCTTAACCCCAAGTTGCTCCAGGGATAGACTGCCCCCTGTAGTTAGGGAATGGAAGTCACTTTGGATAAAAGCGTCTGATAAATGCCGTAAATGTAAATGTAAATGTCCCTAAGTCTTGAACTATGTCCATGTCCACAAATCCTGAACCACACCCCCAAGCCCTGAACCACACCCCCAAGTCCTGAACCACATCCTCAAGTCCTGGACCACCATAACAAAGCTCTGGGTGTGGTTTGAAAGAAGATTTGGTGTCTATACGGATTTACGAGACCATTTCTCTAAATTTCTCTCAAGCCACTGAAGCTACATCTAGATCTACTTTAAGGTGGATCAGACTTGTGCAAGTGGTTTAGGACACATCCCTAAGTCCTAAACCACATCCCCAAGGCCTGAGTCACCTTAGCAAAGCTCTGGGTGTGGTTTGAAAGAAGATTTGATGATGTGTTTATACAGATTTAAGAGACCATTGAGTTTCAGTGTATGTAGCAACATTAGACTCACAGCAATATTAGCAACATTATGTAAACCAAAGAATCAAAACATGTTATGGCTGACTTCTTTAACGCAGTGGAACAATAGCATTCCACTGACAGAGCATTCCACCGGGAGTCCCGATGGCCAGTCCCATCCCTGACTGAGGTCCACCTTCCTTACAAATCCATTATACTGGTCTACCATCACAGACTGAAGCTGAACAACACCCTCCCACCTCAGCTTCAGCTGTTGATCAGATTATATTGTGGTGGCGCTTCAAGGCTGCAGTTAAAGTGGAAGAAAATACACTTTCACACAGATCTTGGATCAGTAACCCAAACCTTAAACAATACAGAAGAAACGACCAAACTGGTTTAAGATCAGCAGATTCCACAAAAATCATGCTGGATCTCTTATGCAGGAGATTTAATGGCCTTAAACAGGTTCTCCTCTGTGATAAGACTAACGACTAAGAGTCCCTAAAGTGACTCTTTACCCCGTTTCCATACTGCTGTTGACTTGCAACCAAGTACAGACTTTCTACCACTATTCTTTACGCCCTTCATGTGCTATAAGTGTACTTGTTGCACATTTGTTAAAATTTACAGTACTTTATGCCTGAGAGTCACCTGAATTTCATTAACTCAGCACTCAGTATCTCACTGCTGTTGAAAAATGCAACTTTACAGAAGAGGGTAAGGTTTCAGTGTGAGTTAATGTGAAAAAGATGAATCCTGAGTCATTCTGGATCATTTCTATTAGAGGTTTTGTTATTAAATCTTGACACAATGAAAATAAAAACATCTAGGACTTTTTCCAACAATGTGAAAAAGTGAAAAATCACCAAAACTGAGATACAAGGTTTTGTTCCAGCAGTGACGGCATGCAACCAGCCATGTTTAAATCTTAGATTTATTCCAAATTCCAGCACTGATATCTGTTCTTTATCAATTTTATTATCAACAGAATAACCTATTTTTATGCCAGATGTTTTAAAACTAGTTCAAGTTTTTTGTAAGATATTCTGAAATGGCCAATCTCCAAGTGTTCTTTTTATAATGATTTTTTTAATAAACCAGGGAAACTTCAAATTAAAAGATATAACATTTAAATGTAGGTTACTCTATATATGTGTGTGTGTGTTTGTGTATGTGTGTGTGTGTGTGTTTATGTATATGTGCATTTGTTTATATGTGTATATATATGTTAGAAATTCTGTACCTCGATTCAATTCTGAAATATAAAAACATCTGGACCCGTAATTAAGGGCTGGAAAAATGTCAGTGTGCTTTTTTTTAAAACAATAAAGCTGCTTTTCCATTATAAACCCTAACGTAAGCTTAAACTGTGGAGACCGAGCTATCAGAAATGCTATTGATCAATGAAGTATTGCTTAAAATGTTAGATGTGAGATTATTAACTCCTGTAAGTGCCATTACTCTGAGATTGCAGATTTTTTCAGGTCTAGCTTGATTTTGCATTCCTGTATTGAATATTACATTACTGTGACTATAACAGAGCATCCTCGTTTCAGAGCTACACACACACACATACACACACACACACAATTACACTTAAGCATCTTATGCATAATTCAAACATACACAGTCTTACCTTAAGCAATGATGGACAGGCACCTCACTGCAGTCCCATTCCAGTGTGTGAGGGCATTCAGTGTGTGTGCATGCGTGTGATTGTGTATGTATGTGTGTGTGTGTGTGTGTGTGTGTGTCTCCTTCAGAGATGCCAGAATGGTCTGGTGGAATGTTGGATGCCGTCGCTCAGTTTGCTACCAGATGATGATGTGTTATCCTGAGGAAACAGAGACACCCTCCCTAAACAAACACACACACACACACAATATGTTGAGGGCCTTATTTGCATTAACAATGCTGGTGTGAAGTTTGTGCCAGTGTTTCATAACACTGTTCCATTAAATATTCTATTCCATAAGTATCATATTCCCCTGAAAATTCTATTCCATGTAATATATTTAATTCAATCTAACTCAACATCTATAGTGCATTTAATGTTGTGTTCTAACGTTCTGCTCCAGTGTTCAATTTCACGTACTGTCATTCATTATTCTATTCCAATTACTATTCTATTCTTATTAAATATTTTGTTCCTTTTTACATTCTAATGCATTGTCTCCCCTGTTTACCGTCCTCCGTTTCCTTGCTTATTCTTATAGTGATATAAGAATGTCTAAGATATAAGAAACATCTAACACACTGTCTTGAACATTTAACACACTGTTGTTCCCTCTGCATGATTTTCCTGTGAGCTTTTGGCTTCAGTTCAGAGTAAATCAGAATTCAGAGTGGCTTCAGTGTGAAAACCGACTAAAAGTTTTGTACTGGTAAAAACTTTTAGACCTAGTCTGCCCTCTTGTGGTCACAAGAAGACATGAGCAAATGAGCTTAAATATGTTTAGTAAAGGAGGACGCACCCATACAACCCAGCACAGACACACGCGCGCACGCACAAGCCCATGTACGTTTAGGTTAGCCATTCAAACACTCACGTTCTCCAATCGTCAGCCCAAATCGGTCTATCCGCTCATAAATGATTACAGATAAAGGAACGGGTATCTCATCTAAGCTCCACCCAGCATCCTCACACTGCTTCTCTACCGCTGACTTTACAGCCACTCGGATTTAAATGTGGGCGGAGCTCCAGGTCTGCCAATTGTCGATACCTGAGCGTCTACACCTGAGCGTTCACACCTGAGTATCTAAACCTTATTATCCAGAATTTTGTATCCAAACCTGAGACTCCTCATCTGAGCATCCACACCAGGGGGTATTCCAAAAAGCAGGTTATGCTACATAACCGGGTAAGTTCAAGGGGAAGTTAGTGCAGAACTTACCCGGTTATGTAGCATAAACTGCTTTCTGGAATACCCCCCTGATTATCTACACTTGAGTGTCCACACTCAAGAATCCATACCTGAGTTTCTACACCTGATCATTGTTTCCGAACAGCTACGCCCAAATGTCTACATCTGAATATCCCGCAGTACTAATATTTTAATTTTCTCTCTCTATAAAATGTGTATATATATATATATATATATATATATATAGTCAAAATATCAGTTCTGCAGGAGTTCTATTTATATCTATTTTTATATTCATAATTATAACGATTATTATTTTTATTATAACTATATTTATTGAATCACATTGTCATACCATAAATATATCATTATTCTGGTACAACTGTTATCTTAAAGCATTTTGATAATAATATAATGTCACAAAATACATTATTTTTTAAAAAAAACTACCATTTTACCCTTTTGCCCCTTTATTACTATAATTATTAACCTACAAATTAGCAAGCACATGATTTCCAGCTCAGAGTGAAAAGTTCATAACACAGATTCTGAGAATTAATTTCAGTCAAATATTTATTATACTTTTAAACCCATAAATACATTAATACTGATATCGACCTACAAGGTTTCTGCTGTTGCAGGCTGATGGCTTAGTGGTGTAAAAATGTTCGTACCTCATGAACTTAACACGGTGACGCTTGTGTATTTACAGGTCATTTGGAACGGTCAGTTTCTCGAAAAAAAGGTAACTGGAAAGCTGCGTGACAGCCCTGTGCACTCGATTGCTGTCGTGTTATGGTGTTGGTTTTGCAGGTGAACAGACTGTGGCCCATTGTTACCGTCCTCTTTATCAATCACCCCCAACCCATTCTCTGACCGTGGGAGGACCAGATGTTTTTGGATGGTGGGAACCAATCAGAGCCATTCAGTAATGAAGACCAACCAAATCTTGTAACGGTAGCATCATTAGGAAAAAGTGATAATTGAGCAAAAAAATAAATAATTTGATACATTTTCTTACTCCAAATGTTGCAGACCACATATGACATGTTCCATTCTTTAGAGCCACAATCCAACTGTAACACAAGTAAAACAATGGATTTGAAATACATTTTTTAAATTTAGTTCGATCTCTAGTGGGGCAGTTGGATGGCCTAGTGGTTAAGGAATCCGACCTGCGACCAGAAAGTCCAGGTTCAATTCCCAAGACCTTTAGGCACCACTGAGGTACCCTGAGCAAGGTACCGTCCCACACACTGCTCCCCGGGCGCCATGTTCCTGGCTGCCCGCTTCACTTGGTGAAAGGGTTAAATGGAGAGGGTGAATTTCATGGTGTGTTCACATATAACAAATGTTCACTTTCAGGATCCCTTTGCCACACCCCCACAGTAACCTACACTGCATGCTCAAGGCTGGTTGAACTGGGGACCTTCAATAATAAACAGTTTTCAGGATATTTTATCACCTTAGTTTAGCTTTTTCAAATGTATCTTTAGTTTATTGAATAACTTTATTCAACAGTTGCTTTGGCTGATTTATGTATGTAACATATAAAGAAACTTCAATCTTTCCAATCAATCTGGGTTTTTTTCTCCATGATATTTGTGGCATCAATCACCTCATAAATACTTTCATTCTACATAAACAAAGAATGTAAAGCAATTATTGGTCCAATAAGTAATTTTTGATTCTTCAAATAGACTCGCTTATGCGGTTTCTCACACTGAATGACACTGTTGTCTATAAACGCGGACTAAAGCTTCCTTTACACATAAAATTATACTTTTTTTTTTTACCAGACTATCGCTTTGTTGCACACCTGACAGACGTTAGATACACAGGAAAAGCTTGTGTAATCACAGTTACTAAGCAACAAACGTGTAAGTGGATCAGGGACCTTTAGCCATCAAATTAAGTTGGTTAGTAAAAAAAAACAAACTTGGGATTACTTGTGATGTCACAAAGGTGCAAGAGTGTGTGCGTGTGTGAGAGTCTGTGCGTGAGGTGGGCTTGGCCTGCCCTCCTTATTCGGCCGCTGTGCTTCACCAGGGGACCCGGCTAGAGTGTCTGGTGTGTTTGCTGCTGCTGCTGATGGTGGTGGTGGTGGTGGTGGGCTGGGCCATGGTGGTGGACGTGGCCATGGTGATGTGGGTAACCATGGAGACAGGGATGGCCGACGCCCTCATTCTGAAGCTCCTCCTGTTTGTGGAGACCGTGCAGCTTCTGGAGCAACTCAGTAATGAAAGCCTATACACACAGACACAAACAGAAAAATGTATTGATCCCAGAGGAAATTGCTTATGCAAGGACTGCCACAACATACAGAGACACAGAGACAGTAACAATATAATATAAATAAAATCTAAATAAAAATCTATAGAAATATATGAATATCCAATGCTACATACGGAAAAGTTTGCTATAAAAAGTGATGACTCAGGTGGCGTGTGACATTTTGCATTTTGGACATTCCAGTAAACCAACAGAAGGCGCAGCAGTGACGCAAGCAGCAGGAATTCATTCAGAACAGGTTTCCGGTTAATGAACAGAGACACGCCTGCAGCCCACAGCTAAACCTGTTCGCTGTTTACCGCCAACCTGACATTTCTCGACTGTAGCGAACTGTAAGAAGGGTGAAGGTAGCTCAGTGTGTAGGATACTTGCCTCCAGACCAAGAGGTCACAGGTTCGAATCCTACCTTCAGCACCACCACT
>JBBPDH010026637.1:0-10555 GCA_037974565.1 Clupeocharax schoutedeni
AAAACAGAACATAAAACCCCAAAACCCCAAAACAAAAGCAGTGGCTAAGGTGCCACTGACCGGAATCCTGACAGATAAATCTAGATTAAAATGATCTGAAGCCCCCCCCCCAAAATGATCCCAAGCCACCCTAAATATAATAGTCATTATTCTACTATTTTTAAATTATATATCCAAACATTTCATATAAGATATCACTTAGCGCATTTATGCACTTTACAAATAGAAACAAGACTATGAATTGAAATTAACTGGCTGTTAAAGCTGTTGTAGGTATCAGGTGGGCATTAGGACCCAGGTGAAGCTACACGTCGCTGCTTGTTAGCGAGTAGCACTATGAGTGTCCATAACTGTTCTCTGCTTAACTTTACTTGTTTTCTTAAGTGAAAGGAAAGGTTTATTGAAATGTTTCCAGCCCTCTATACACGCTAATTCCTTCCTACAACCCTGGGGGCTAAACCCCCCTTGTCTTTCCGTCCTGTACAATTCGGCAAGGTATACATCCAAGCTAAACTATCAAGGTGAAAGTCATCATTGCTTGCGTAGTGTAGACCCAGCTCCCAACCCAGCTTTGTGAATAAATTAACGGTGATATTTTTTTTATCGCCCGATAAGAGTCTCACGTTAACAAGTGGTGCAACGGATTACTGTTGATCCGTGGTCCGAACTGATCCCTCTCCACGGTTCGGCACGCATGTGATCCGAAGATCTGAAAGAAAAATAAATGCTCCTCTGAATGGTGCGCGTAGTCAGTCTGTCAAGCGATAGTCATGGCCAGCGATGTTTTTTTCAGGCGCGTCCGCGCCGCGTCAAGTTGAAAACCATGTAGCAGAGTTACAGCAAGGGGTTTTTGTTGGAGGAAATGGAGAGCACGGCTGATGGTTGCTTAGCAACGACAGACGCTTCCACCTGAGCAGTTTTGAAAAGAAGGAGGGAAAAAAAGGTCACGTCTGCTTTGCTTTCTTTCTTTCTTTTTTCGATTATGTGGACAGTTTAATTTTATTCTCCATGTTAAAAGTAAGAAGCAATAATACCTTAAACTGCATTTTAATGTTGTTTTTGATTGTGTCCACATTAAAGAAAATAATTATGCCCTGTATTGTCGTTATATAATTGTGTGTAATGTTTTAATGGGCAAAAATTCTTAAATAAATGAAAAGTTTAATTTGTCTCATCTTTTTTTGCTGACCCGAAAACTGATCCGATCCATGACTTAAAACCATGATCCAATCCGAACTGTGATTTTTTTGATCCGTTGCACCACTAACATTAACACAGCATGTTAACGCCGATAACGGCCCACCACAAATTTTGACTTATACTATATTTTATATTATCATTGTCTCTGTGTCTATGTGTCTCTGTGCAGTCATAATATAAGCAATTTTATCCAGAACGAATAAAGTTTTCTAAATCTGATTCTGTCAGGCCTCAGTTTTAGTGTTTACAACATTTTAGTGAACTAGAGTCACAGGTGCGGCGACTTGTGTGGAATAGTTAGGAGGTGAAAGTTTAGCTGATGAAAATGCTGGTAATGGTCAAACATGAGAGAGAGAAATGAATGTGGGCTTCAGAAGAGTAAAGCTTTTCTTATGTTCTGTTTGTGCAAGTCATAGGAAAGAGTGGATTAAAAATTGCTCCTTGGGCCCCAAACTAGTTCAAAGTTCGAGATCGACTCAGTGCGAGATCAACTCAGTCGGGAGAACCGATGTCAACAAAAAGCCGGTAGAAGTTTGCGCCTTTGAGTATTCGCTTTTTGAGAGCACATCTTGCATAAGTGATGCACGAGAATGCTCTTCTTTCATCCTCATGCCTCAGGAAGAAAAAATTGGGGGTTGAGTTTCTGCAAAAGTAAAATGAACCTTCCTGACACAGTCTTAACCACTGCACTTCGCTCTCCTCCCAAAGCGCAGCCTGCTTATTAGGCTGCTGGTTGGGAGATACTTTTATCTGAAGCTGCTGTTGAAAAAAAGTGATTCCCTGGTGTGAAGAGAAGTTCAATCTGAGAACTTCTAGTAATAGAGAACTGCCATTCTGTCATCACTCACTGTCTGTCCACTCAGTCTCACTGTCTGAGAGAACAGGTTTCTGTGAGTCATTTGTGCAAAACTGTAATTTGTATTATTTGTACATAAATAAAAGGAATTAGAAAATGTTCTTTTACATTGTACTCAGGGCTGGACTGGGACCAAAAAATGGTCTTGATATTGCAAGCCACCAGGCAGCCATTTCAGGGGGGTGGGGTAGGGGGTATGGTTTGTGGGGAATGTTCCGTGCCCAAATTTACCATCGGCCCACCGTATGCCTGATGGCCAGTCCAGCCCTGACTGGATGTGCTCATTATCTCACCAACCAATCAGCTCTCAGCAGCGGTAAAGGAAACTATTCAACTCTTAGTATCAGTGGTGCCGACCAATCAGCTTTCATTTAAAGAAATGTCAACCAATTAGCTCTCAGCAGCAGTAATACCAACCATTCAGATCTCATTCACTGTAATGCCAGCCAATCAGCTCTCAGTAGCAGTAATAACCAACTAGCTTTCAGTAGCAGTAGTGATAACTGCCAACCAACCAGCTCACAGTCCTTCTAATACCAGCCAATCAGCTCTCAGCTGTAGCAATAACCAAGATCTCAATAGTAGTAGTGATAACCAATCAGTTCTCAGTGGAAGAAATGAAAACTAATCAGCAGAGGCAGAGCAGTTTACATTGTGATGTGTTTACTATCTCTGCACATTACAGATAAAGTTCATAGCAGTGAACAGCTGAAAGGTGGAAGAAGTTTTAGGGTACTGATGGCTCATTATCCCAATGTTCAAATTGTAAATTGGACCTTTATAGTGAGTCCAGAGTGAATTTAATTTTGTTGCTCTGGTATAATTCCTTTCGTCGGATTTGTTCATCTTCAAAGATCCTTTATGATTTTCGTCTCTAGTTTAAAATGTGTTTTCCTCTGTGATTTCCTAATGACTGGCTACAAAAAAGCTGGATGCTGTTTATTCCTCTAGAACAGGACCAACTTCTTTTCTTGAGGATCTACTGTAGGGTTTACTAATCTGTCACACCTGGCCTTCAGGATCATCTGAATATGCCAGGTGTGTATCCCCTGGTGCACTATTGGGCTCCTCTGTTCTATTTTTTGTCCAGAAGGGACAGCTCCATGTTCCTGTCACACTCACACACAGCATGTCTCTTGTTTATCTGTTCACTGTAGAGGCAGCCAGTCTGAACCTGCCGACTGTTTTATTCCTTCATATCTGCCACTAAAGAGTTTTTCCTCTGTAAATGTTTGTGTTCTGCGTGAGACCATTTCTGTTTGGAGCTCCAAAGCCCCAGAAATAAACAGAGACTAATTGGCTGTCCCTCCACGGTCGTCTGCAGAACTTCCATTGTAATTTTCTTGGCTAAGATAAAATGTAACCTACAATTATCTCCAAGCTTGTAAACAAAGCATCCTCCAGGATTTCTCCAAGCTTCTCACCCTGAAGCATGAGACACTGGGCAGAGTACGCAACAGCTCGATTCAGTGTGAAGCGGTTCGTGGTAGAGACTCAGATTTCTTTACAGTGGTGCTAAATGAACTCAGACTTTCTTCAACACAAATACAGTCTTTTATTCACTATCAAACCCCCAATAGAGGTCTACTCCAGTGTTCATATGGATGTTAATGAAGGTAAAATAAAGGGGATTCAAAACTAATTCAGCTATCTTCAGGGGACTATTGTGTCCCGTAGCCATGAATGGGTTTAGTTAAGGACCAACACCTTCTCAAAACTCTAGCAGAACAATGTATCATGGGTTTGGCAGCACAACCATAACCATTTGATGGAATAACTTTCTGTGAGGGGCTTTAGAGGCACACGTCTGGCTCGACTGTGAACAGCTCTGACTGCATCAAACCCACTCTAAATCTCTGTTTACACCTTAAACACTTGATAATGCAGAACATTTGGGTGATATCCCTGTGAGAGGACGCGGGCTAAATGAGCTTGCATCCTACAGCACATCTGTTATAGGAGGAAAACTAGGACATATTCAAACTTTCAGAGCCTTGTATGTGCGAATATTTTCTGTTAAGTAAAAGTATTTGAAAGAAAGGTGCTGTATTATGAATGTTGATTAGCTCATCAGCAAATGAATCTTTTATGCACTAAAGGTACATTAGCCTCCAGCCTGAGAGTGCCAACAGTCAATAAGATGTAAGCAAATATATAAACAATCAGTCTATCCTCGAGGCTAGACCAGTCCCCTGATGCCCCTCCCCTATAATGTTCACTGGAAATGGTACAGAAGGGTCACTCAAGCAAATCAGAGGGTCGGACAATTGCTGACACAATCACTGCAAATCAAACAGCTGCCCAAAATGATTAGAAAAGATGAAAATCTTCTGCAGGAGGACAGGCTTGTTTCTGATGTTCAGCAGTTGGAGCATATGCTCAATCGTCCTTGGGGAAAAGTGACATTTCCCTGAAGTAATTTTCCTGTCCATGAATATATGCATGCAATCGCACCACCTCCGATGCATATGGGACCGTGCTTGAATATGTATTATCTTTACAGAGCTCAAAACTTTGAAATCTGCCAGCCTGACTGAAGAAGTCGGCCAGTTTATGGGCTTTAATGTGGTCTGTCATCTCAGTCATCTCAGGAGGGCTTCTAATGCCCTTTTAATGCCCTTCTAACGCCCTTAGTAGACTCATCAAGCCGATAGCTGGGAGTTAACTGGTTATATACAATCAATAATTCATAACAAGTGTGTGAGAGGCATTTTCCAAGCAGCTTTATTGTGTAGTATGTAAGCCCAACCAACCATCATATATATCTTTCCATTTTTAGTGATGTGCCGTGTAATTAAATAAAAGCTTAATCTTCATTCAGATTCATCCACATTCTATATAATCTGTTTACAAAACAATGAAATTGTCACGGTACGGCCAGTGGTTGGTGTAGGCCACTGCTTTTATGGTTTTTTGGTCTTGTTTCTGTTCTGTGTTTTGGTGACTTTTATTTTGATTTCACATTCTGTTCATGTGTCACGTGTTTTTGGTTATCAGCTGTTTTCTGTTCGTGTCTCATGTGTTCCACCTGTCTTGTGTTGCCCACCGATTTCTGTTTGCACTTAAGCCCTGTCTGTTTTAGTCCTCACTGTCAGTCCATCGCCTCAGTTTCCCCCTGTTTGCCCCGTGTTCTCGCGTTCTTGTTCCTGTTCAGGTTTTGTAGCGGCCATAGCACCAGGTTTTGGTTTTTCGTTTAAGTCTGTAAATAAAGAGCACAAGAATGGATGCCAGCCTTTCCTGTCCCTTTGTCCTCTGAGGAAAATCACAGACGCGGGACCCTCCCGTCATCCGTGACAGAAATAAAGAACAGAACAGAAATTTAAGGGGCCATGTATGTTTTTAAGTACACCCATATTACCCCAATCAGGGTTTAATTTTAGGGGGAAAAAAATATATGGCATGTTAGATCTCCTCATGCATTCACTTGAGAGATGGTGCTGGCTGACACTGATCATTACTGTCTCTTTCCTACTGTATCCTACTGTTTACTTATTTCTTTTAAAAAAAAATTAATTAAAAAAATATTTCTTTGACTTACATTCTTCTCTAGGGCTTATGTATTGTTGGGTTAGGTGTTGGCTAGTTATTATTTGAACAGATTTATAGATGCTCTGACTGCAGTATCTTGGTTCAATTGTTGACTCAGATTTATGCTGTTTTTCAGGTAAGGAACAGTCGTGGAATTCTTAAGCACTGATGTACGTCGCTCTGGATAAGAGCGTCAGCTAAATGCCGTAAATGTAAATGTAAATCATTATATATGCCACAGTGTGCGCCTATCCGACTTCACACTGAAATATTGAAACAGTTACTTGATTGGTACCTGTGGTTTAATTAAAAAAAACACACACACACATCTATTGGAAATCTAATCTTACTCATAATTCAAAAAGTTTATGTGACTGAAAAAGACTAAAAAGCAGCATGAAAGCTTGTTTAGAAAAGTTTGTTGTGGTTTTTTATGATTACAAAAAATAGTATTGATGTGAGATTTGGTGTTTATGTAGCATTTGTATAGTGGTTGGTATTTGGTTAGTATTTTTTTGTGGTATTTGATATTTGTGTAGTGTTTATGTTTTATTTGTAGGCTAAAGCATTTTATTAATGGTGAAGTATCTGTGTAGTACCACGGATTTGTATAGTATTTGAATTAAATTTGTATAGTACTTTGTAATACATATTTTCTGTATAGCAAATATCTGTATAGCAAAATGTGTATATTTGTGAACCTCCAAATTTTCGAATGTTCTCAAATGTTTCTTTATTTATCACTTTCTTCCGATTGTGATTTGATTTCTGTGTTGTTTTGGTTCAATAAAGAAACACAGTATGGATGCCTGCTTCCCAGCCTGGTCTGTACACAGATGTAAATCACAGGAGCCGTCTAGGTCCTGCCCCCATGACAATCTGGCTAATAGATAGCAAAACAGTTTTAAATATTTTTAAATCTATTATATTACTCCTGGACAGTAAATATCCTTCATATTTATGGAAATTACCTGTTCTTTCTCCTATACCTTTCACCCTTAGTACTGGGATTGTTGTCCCCCACACAAAGAAAACACCCTGGTCAGAAGAAGCCGCTCAGATGATGGATGGAGTTTTAACCAAATATATACACCCAAACTTTTTGATTTACTGCTGGCCATGAGGTGCTGCTCTGTTTTTTTACACAACATTACAGAAGTGCTGTGAACAGTGTCCATACTTGACCGATGGTGGTATGAAGCCGTGTAAACGCTGCCATAGCCAGCAGCGGAAGCAAAGTGAATAAATATTAGGGGAAAATCTTAGCTGTATTGACAGTTTAATGAAGAACAGCGAGGAGATATATGCCCAACTGAGAGAACAGAAAAGAAACACCAGGTCAAACTCTGAATCCGGTCAGTGAAACTGAGGATTAGATTAGGACAAACTTTATGTAGTTTCACACTGAGTCAGAAAGTAAGAGAATGAATTTTTGTTTTCAACAAACTCAGCATTGCTCATCCCTTGCTCTAGTGCTCAAACTTATGTTGTGCCTGGATCTTGATTTCTTAGGATGTCCAGGATCAGTGTTGGTGAAACTATCTGGGTTCAAATATATTTTTTATTTGTTTCTAAGACCTAAAATATGTGACAGCATTTTTAAAAGCCCAGTAGCAGATATTATTACATGGGTTTTTTTTAAATTACAGTATCTTTGGTTCTTTGTGACACCAAACAAAGCAGGATTTCTGACACAAGCATTAACGCAAACCTGGGGGAACTTCCATATGAAAAGTGAATATATAATGAGCTGTTTTGCTGTATGACAACAATTGACCAGTTTACCAACAAATTACCGTACCGCTCATGTTCTATGGGTTAAGCAGTGGCCCAGGAAACAGCACTGCAAGGCATGAAGGGTAACCTTTAGCATAAAGTGCCTGACTGAACATCAGGCTGTAAATTTCCATAGTACTTTGGCAGACATGAACTTGCTCCTGGTAAAAAGCTGTAGCGTTCATTTTATTGCATTTGGAAAAGTTGTGATAATTCGGATCTGCAAAGAGTTTAGCCGTTCTGTGGGTGAGCAAAGCAAGTGGAAACAGCAGTCAGAGTTCACACCCAGGGCGATGAGATCTAAGGAGTTTGTGAAAATCTTTTGCAAGAGCCTGAGGCAGGAGATCAGCAGAGCTTGGAGGGACCAGGTTTTTCACTAAACAGTAGATTGGGTTTTTGCACTGAGCATCACTGACCTCACTACTGGTAATAATGGATTTCCAGCAGATTAAGTCCAAGCAAAAGATCAGGTAAGATCTCCTCATGCCTTCACTCGAAAGATGGTGCTGGCTGAAAAAGTCTAAACTCACCAGACCAAATTTTGTTGCATCTCTTGCTAATGGATAGCATTGAAGCAGAAGGATTTTTCAAACCTCCCCCATTAATTCACTGTTTACGATGTAAACAGAGAAGTTCAGAGTCGGTTTGGTGCAAGCCAGACTTGTTCTCAAAGGAGTTCAATGGAACCAGGCGCCTGTCCCTAAAAGCTCCACCAGATGGTTACGGTTGTGCTGCCTGACACCTGAGATGTTTTACCAGTTTCAAAAAGGTTTAGTTCTAAAACTAAACCCACTGATGGTGGAGGGATATGTTCTAGTAGATCGATCCAAATATCGATACTATCGATATCAAAGCGAGTATTGATATTGATCGATACTAGTGTCATAAGATCGATACTTTAGTGCCGGTACTTTAAAGTGCCTCTCCAGTCACAGCACGGAGATCTCTCTGAAATTCCTCTCGCTCCTGTGTTTTGATGTTGTACTGTCACGTGACTTAAGAGCGCCAGGCGAACGCGAGCAAGCAGCACCCACGCGCACAGAAAGAAAGAGAGAGCGCGAGAGAGAGATAGAGAGATGGAGCACAGAACGTACAGAGAGAGAGAGAGAGAGAGAGAGATGGAGCCCAGAACATACAGACAGAGAGAGAGAGAGAGAGAGAGAGAGAGAGAGAGAGAGAGCGAGGGAGAAAAGAAGAGGCAGAGAGAGAAAAAGAGAAAGAGACGGAGAAGAGGACATACAGAGAGAGAGAGAGAGAGAGAGAGAGAGAGAGAGAGACGGAGACGAGGAATGGCAGAGAGGAAAAGGAGCGCCGTATGTCTATATTTTCAGCCTGAAAATGAAACAACAGCCAGCTCTCATTTTTAAAAAAAGTGGTTAAACACACTTGAAACACAACAAATTTATATAAACATATAAAAATCATAAAAAAGAAAACACTGAGCTGCAGAAATGGAGGGAGGAGGAGATAACCACCCCCCCTCAGTTTTAATTAATTAATAATTCAAAAGAATAATCACAAAAACACTTAAAGGACAGGCAAATCCATTCAGATTTAGAAATTTGATGATACATCCACCTTTAAAAAGGTTCAAAAAAGTATTGGTATCAGCGATACTGGCTCTGTGTTTACTTGGTTTCGGATCGATACCAAATTTTGTGGTATCGCACACCACTATTATGTGCAGGGTATAATAGTGCCTTAAGAGTCATGATGTGTCATGATGTCTGATGTCATGATTCAGATTCACTATTTTACCATCTTCAGCATCTGTATAAACAAAGACCATGGAGCTTCACTGAGGGGGTTGGAGATTTATTATGACTGTACTTATGAAAAAGGATGGGTTTAATTGGGAACTATTTTGCCAATTTTACTATTTGAGCATTTTGTATCACCATAAATGAATTTTCTTGAACAACTGTGTGAATAGCATTACGGTGGAAAGTGAGGAGTGCTTGAGGACTGTGCTGAATCTGTCTCTGTCTCTACCAAGAGTGCTAGAAAAGTGCCATCATAGTGACAATCTCATAAAACAATCTCACCGTCTAGTTACCCTCACACTAGCAATGATAAAGTCCTTTGGATGATCTTTTCCCACATTGTCCCTAACTCACTGGACACCAGTTTGCTTATAGATCCACAGAGGACATCGTATCTCTGGTTAATTTTCCTCACCTGGAGCTACAGAGCACATACATGAAGCGGCTATTTGTGGACCACAGCTTTGTCTTCAGCAAAGTTACCCCCTTGCAAGCCCCACCAGTAAGAGCTCATCACTGTCCTCCACTATAACTTCACTGAGCACATGGTACGCCACACAGATGTGTCCTGAGCCTCATCCTCAAGTCCTTCTTCAATACATCTTGCCTACTGCACTTTTTAAGTGCACAATTTGCACAATGACAGTTTGGACATACTCTGTGTATTCTCCACTCTAAATTTGCAGATACGTTTAGCCCATAGGTTATGTATACTATTATATTTATTTGATTTATATTTGAGTATGTGTCATATTATTCCATTATTCTGTTTTTATTCTATTTTCTAGTTATTGCACTAAAGATTACATTTCACTGTATGTTGAAAGTGTTTAACTGTATAAATGCTTTGCCAACAACACCAGTTTCAAGTTTGCTGATGACACAACCACGATCAGGCTGATCTCCAACAGCGATGATCTGGGGGGTGTTTCAGAAAGCAGGGTTAGTGAAAACTCAGAGTTATTTCACTACAACTCGCAGTGAAATAACTGAAATAAAGCAGAGTTTTCACTAACCCTGCTTTCTGAAACACCCCCCTGGTCTACAGAGTAGAGGTGGAGTATCTGGTTCTCAGAAAACCTGCTCCTCAACACAGCAAAGACAGGGGAGCTAATCTTCAAGGTCACATGAGTGTGTTCAGACCTTCATCAACAGTGGGTAATGAGAGCTTTTAGCTTCAGATTTCTGGGCATTCACATCTCATACACAGATATAGCACAGTGTATTTAGTACTAACCATATTCTGAATATCAGAGTTTATTTTTACTTTCATCAGAGTCAAAGTCAAAGTAAATGTTATTGTCATCTCAGTTATAAACACATTTACATTTACAGATGAGTCTCTAGGTTTTAGAGTACAATAAAGCTATATATAATATATATATATATATATATATATATATATATATAAATACACTATACATATAAACTC
>JBBPDH010026739.1:0-10553 GCA_037974565.1 Clupeocharax schoutedeni
CCACTTTTAGATATATGGAAATGCGCCCACACTAGAGACAAGTTGACTGTAATCCAGTCTGGTGCGTGCAGTCTGCGCTTGTTGATGACGTCATCACTGTTTCGGACAAGTAAAAAAAAATATTTAGGCCGATACCGAAAATGAATTTTTGCGATTTTTGGCCGAAAATTTTCAGTGGCCGAATATTCGGTGCATCCCTAATTTTTAGGCATTGTTTTTACCAAAACAACACAAAAGGCAGGGGATTACTGAATATGATGTCTGTCGTTCACCCGCTTCTACACCAAGATTTCTGCCTGTCAGCCGCGGCCATGTGCCGGAATAGCCAGTCTGCTCAGTAACATCCAGGCATTTGGAAATTGTGTGTGTGGTGGGGGAGACTGCCCCCAGTAGTTAGGGAATGGAAGTCGCTTTGTAAATGTAAATTACTTTCTATATACAGTTCTGAGCATAAGGGCAGTCTAACATGTTCTTTTGTTAACTTTAGTGTAAAAACAAAAATTAAATCATGGTCATTTAATCTCTGCCAGGTTTCAAACTTCTGCTTGAGGAAGACCAGTGTTTACAATCTTTCTTTTTTTTTTTTTTACCAAATTTATATTTGTGTGTATTTATTCCAGTGTTCTGTAGTTTTTGTTACAGGCAAACATGCAGAACACTGAGAACTGGTTTGGTAACTCAACTACACTGTTGAGTTCAGGTTAACACTAAACAATAAACAGGTCATTTAAATACAGCAGGGATGATTTGCTGCTGGATGATTTGGTGGATTTGGTGGCACGGGGCAGACGAGGATAAGCCGTGATTCGGAGTGGTTTGGTTTGTGATCTGAGACACCTGATGATTTGTTAGGTTAAACCGTTCTTGACCCTTGTGGTCTGTTCCTGCATCATCTGGTAAACGGTAACAGGAGACCAGTCTGCGTTTAGGGATTCTGTGTGTCTTCTGCAGGCACAGC
Source organism: Clupeocharax schoutedeni (assembly GCA_037974565.1). Taxonomy (NCBI): domain Eukaryota; kingdom Metazoa; phylum Chordata; class Actinopteri; order Characiformes; family Alestidae; genus Clupeocharax; species Clupeocharax schoutedeni. The sequence continues at coordinate 959 of JBBPDH010026739.1, forward strand.
TGGGGGAAGATATACTGAATGGCAGGAAATCTGCCAGGAAATCTGTTTCCAGTGATGTGCTATACTGTCTTCCAACTGTGGGCAGAGCAGTTCCCTCAGCACACTTTGAGGCAGCCTGTCAGCAAGCATCCGATTCTCTACTTTTGTGTTTCTGATGTTCATAGACTTCCTCTGTCTTCTCAGGAAATAGAACTACTGGTGCTCTTGACCATGGTGTCAGTAAGTAGTAACCTCAGTGTCACCGGTGTTTCCTTTTAGTTTCTCTTAAGTTTCCTTTAGTTTCACTGATATTGAGAGAGGTTATTGGCCAGGAACCAGCTGGTTAATGCCATCATTGACCAGTTCAGTGATGGACACCAAACTGCTGCTCCTGCTAACTCAAATATCCAGCTGCAGATTCAGGTCTCCATGCCAAGATCAACAAACTCGGATATGTCTTTCGAAGGGATTATGGTGTTGAATATCAAGCTGTAATTGGAGAAGAGCATTCTGGGTTTTCTTTGTCCAGGTGGTAAGAGCAGTGTCTTCCGAGGGCAGGGCCGTCCCCTGAGGGTCTTTGTGATGTGTTGGCAGAAGGAAAAGGGTCTAAGGTGTCAGGAAGCGAAATGTGGGATTCTCAAAATACATTATATAGCCTGTCAGTGCCGCAGGGTCCTTTAAACCCAAGGCCACTGGTTTCTTGAGCACAGGAAAGCTGGTTTCTTCTCTTGAGGGAAGGAAGTAACAAATGTGTGTTTTGACCTGCTAATCAAGAATCCCTGCTCTGTAGGTCCAAAATCAAACTGAACAGAGTAGAACTGAACCGAACCAAGCTGGTACCACTCAGTGGAGAACACCTATTAGTCCCCATAGTCCCTTTAAAGTAAAATGGCCCCTTATAGTCACGCGTCAACACAACACAACACCACGTGTGATTATTTTACATTTACATTTAATGTTTCTCTGCATTTAACACATTCACCAAATGAAGCAGCAGACTGCCACCAATGGGGGGCGCCGGGGAGCATGGGGGATGGTACCTTGCTCAGTGATGACACTAGCAGTCTTGGGATTCAAACCCACAACTTTGTGAGGGCGAACTCACTATTGAACTTCATATGTTCATAGAGTAAATAACTGCCTGCTTTGTAGGTGTCCGGATTAAAGGCGTTGGTCTGCTCTCACAGTGGATCCAGGGTTTCTGACTTGGGTGGGTGTAGATGGTGACATTTGGAACATGGTTGGCGCAGTGACTGATGTAACGTATGAGTAATTCTGTGTGTCCACTTCCAGGCGGGTTGTCTCGGATCAGTCGTGTGAGACGCCCTCCTCTGAGCCTCATTGTGCCACTTGTTTAATGACCCTGGAAACCGGTTTGTCCTGTTTTACTTTATGCCTTTTTCTAGGCAATAGTATGCCTTTTTCTCTAACAGCAGGGCATGGGCCTCACTGTATAGAGTTTAATTGATCCAGCATCTGTTCTTCACCGTGGGAAAAGTGATGTGATAGATTTTGGGAGAATCTTAGTTACTTTAGACATTAGGACAACTGCACGTCTTTCATGGTCATGGCATTTTAACCCCCAACTCATTGCCATATCATCCTGAGACCCAGCCCATTCATTTACGCCCTTTATAGTGGACATTTTAGTTCACCTGTATATTCCTTAGGTATTTGGAGATACCCTATTGTGTTCTGTAGAGGACATCCTGGGCTTTCCTGTGATGGGTCATGTGAAAGGTTTGCATGCTGGGAACAAGGACTGCAATGGCAAGACATACATGAGGGGCACCAAATGCAAGACGTTCCTCTTTATAACAAAAAATAAAACATGCTTCAGGACTATCACAGCTAAAATGTCCAGAGGATGTTCTATGACTTATGATTCACGGTTGAACTAAAATACAGGTTTTGTTGTCCTTGCAAGCAACAGAAGAGTGATACAGAATTTTATTGTTTTGATCAAACTGAATGTGTTCTTGGGTTAATATCATGTTTTTTATTTTCTAAATTCAGTTCTATTTTCACATGGAGATTATCCTGTTGTCCTCTACAGTGGACATTCTGGGAAATTAAAATAAAAAATATATTTAAAGAAATTTAAATTGTAAAGTGTTTTTTAGGCCCAAATCGATGGAATCACGCAAAAAAGAAATTGTAAGACACGGTTCTCAGGAGGACATAGGTAACTGTGATGAATGATTTGATTGTCCTTTTTTTACTATGAAAAAGAATTTCATAAAAGAATTTATGAATTTAAAACACTACTCAAAACCCACCTGTTCTCCGAATGTTATTCATCTTAACTGTAAACTTATTGCACTGTCCCAATTGTCTTGTCTTGTTTTTGTCATTGTACCCTGTTCCTACAGCTCGTTGCTCTTACTGTTTGTTGTTTACCTGCCTTGTTTTCTGCTATATTTCATTGTCCATTACTGTTTGTTGTTCTCGCTTTTCTTGTATATTTGTCGTTCTATCCATCTCTGTTGCTAACATACCCATTGTAAAGCGTCCTTGAGCTCGGGAAAGGCGCTATATAAATAAAAATCATTATTATTATTATTATTACTAATGTAACCTGTCGGTTGCTCACTTGCTTTCTAGCAATTTGTAGTTCAAAGAGAACACTGTTTTACCAACATGAAACGATGAACTAAGTGTGCATCTTACATCTTTCTCCTGAGAGCACATATCCATATTGTTAAAAAATAAATAGCCAGTACTGTTGTTTTGTTTTGCATTTATTTGCTCAACTGATAAAGGCAATTCTGAATAGCAGTGAGGCATCTTTCAAAATAAAAGACCTTCAGGCATGTTACACTTAACTATATCATAATCTGATGCATTTTTTTTTTTTACAGTTTTATTCGATTCGAGGTAAAAGATGTAACAGAATGGGGGTTTAGGATTCTCTTCTAAATTCGGATCCGTCCAGTATGTGTTGGTGGCTTTGAGACTCTCATGCTGGTCCTCCTCCAAGTGTTGGTGGTAAGATGAAAGAAAACGGGGAAAACAAACGAAGAAAAAAATTAGATATGTTTACATGAGATGTTGGATATGTTTACATGAGGTATGCTTTTTATGGTTGGCCAAATGTTTGTGGTTTTAAATTAACAAAAATATCCTCTAAATCAAAGGGCCCCAACCCTTTTTGCGCTTCTTTCCCTCCTAAAAGCTGGAGACAGAAGCAAGCGTTATTCAGAATTAAAGATATTTCAAACTTCCAGACATAAATATTTTTATTTTGTCTGTCTGTCTGTGCGGCCGGTACCTGTAAATGTCCTGGTACTGAATGATAAATTGCTCCTCCTCAGGCTGGCTGAAGACGTTTGATGACTACTACCGAGATCAGACCCAGCACATCCTGAACAACATGGTGGTGAAGCTGCACGAAGACGAGCGGCGGAAGATGATCTGGTCTGAGATCTCCTATTTTTCTAAATGGTGGGACAGCATTGACAACCAGAAGAAGGATGCAGTCAGGAAGTAAGACTGATCTCAACGTTAACCTTTTTCAATGAAGGTGAAACGAAAGTCAATTTTCCTTTTCTGACTTCATTAATAGTTCTTTTGACATGTGGTGGGTGGTGGTGGAATACAGGAATCTCCTGTTTTTACCGCTCATTTTATTCATTTTTATTTTATATCATTAGCGATTAGCATTAGCACCATGCGGCAAGCCAAAATAAGAAAGAAACTTTGAAGTAACTCTCTCTAGCCACATGTTTAGACAGAGCACAGCTTACTAATACTAAATAAACTTACTAATACTAAATATTTCCTCACAGAAACATATTTCCTAGTTTTTTTTTCTGAGAAACTTGAAAATTGTAGGCTGGGAGGTTTAAAACACTAAAATACGAGGACAAGACACGAAGCAGACATACTATGTGCTGCAGCAGCTTCTTCTTCTTCTTTTAATTACGACTGACAAATTTTCATTGTATTACCACCACCACTGGACTGGTGGCGGTAATGCAGTTCGGTTCTCAGAAAAAAATCTGTGTTAGACTGAATCCACGAATGCTGATCCTATATTCTGTGTTCTGAAATTGTGAACAGCAGGTTTTTCTACATTTAAATCCTCCTATTTGATGTCCTTTGCAGTAGATTTAATTCCTGATGATCATCCGCTGACTGGAGTTTAAACTGGAACAGGCCAGTCCAACAAGACAAGAACGTTACCAACATTGTAACAAAAATAAAACATGAAACCCTGATATGAAAGAAATTAAATTACAGCATTTACATTTACAGGATGCGCTTTTATCCAAAGTCACTTCAATTCCCTAACTTCAGGGGACAGTCTTCCTGGAGACACTTGGAACCCAGTGGTGGTGCTGAAGGTAAGATTCAAACCCATGACCTCTTGGTCCAGAGGCCAGTATCTTACCCACCAGGCACCACCAGTTTCCAGTAATGCGCAGACTTTTCTTGTGCTCACTTCCCCATCTGAATCTGTAGGGCTTCATTGGAGTCCACTGCATCTAAATAAACTTGGAGAACCATTTTAACATTTTATCAAGTTATCATGAGTTTGAATTTGCAAACACGTCAACTAAATTGCATTTGGAATGATGGTGTAACCAGTTCCCTCGTAACTGTTAGCTTGTTATGTATTCGTAATAATAATTAACATTAAAGCCAGAATTTCAGAGTACCTAATTTAAAGAACAGATGAGTAGTTTATCCCAAAATGGACACATTTCTGCTGAGAAATTCCTCAGGTCTACTAAGGTCTATGGCACATGGGAAGGAGTGGGACAGATGTATGTATGTATGTATGTGTGTGTGTGTGTGTGTGTGTATGTAACACAGAAATAACTTAAATAAAAATAAATCAGAATCACATTTATTGGCCAAGTATGTGCGCAAGTCTATAAATGAACTGTACAATATGATAAACCATCTAGATCTTATGTACAGAATATAAATCACAAAAATTACATATTATATGCAGTATATATACATGACACTTAAAACGCTTTCAGAAATATGTTGCTGTAAAGTTTTCTTATGAATTGTTATTGGTCTTGAAATGTGCTGTCTTTTTTGTGGGATGGATTGGGCAGCCAGGACGGTTTGGGTTCTGACCAGGAGCCCCCCCCCCACTTTCGGTTAACCATGGGTTAATCAAACACTTCGGCCACTGACTTTTCCAGCACTGCCCAAAATAAACTCAGGGGTCTCTTCTGGTCTCTTTATCCTCAAGATTGTTTGTTTTAAAAAGTGGATAAAGTTGCTCAATCTTCAGTGGTGAGAAAAAAACACTAGAAAAGGTGCCTTTATTTTTAGGGTCCCAGAATATAGGACAGAATTTCGATCACCACTTTTGTCAGACAGTATGAGCTCTGAGGTATACGCCCTCAAAGCCACATGCTTCAGTAATGCTCCACCTTGTAAATTCTGTGCTCGGAATGAAATGTTACATAAGCACTGTGCTATATAGCACACAGAAAATAAAGTAATAAAATGGTGGAGGGTTCGAATCCTACCTTCAGCACCACCACTGGGTCCCTTAACCCGAAGTTGCTCCAGGGAGACTGTCCCCTGTAGTTAGGCAATGGAAGTGGCTTTGGATAAAAGCGTCTGATAAATGCTGTAAATGTTTCAGTCACGGGTTACAACTGGATAGTCTGTCCCGAGGTTTCCAGTCTGTTCTAAAGGAGAAGCGTTTGCAGCACAGTCACAGCTGGTGGCCTAGTGGTTAGGGCATTCGACCTGCGATCAAAAAGTCCGGGTTCAACTCCCAAGTCCGCGAGGTAAGGTAACGTCCCCACACACTGCTCCCCGGGATCTGTGTCCCTGTGTGCCGCCTGCCGCACTTGGTGAATGGGCTAAATGCAGAGGTTGAATTTCGTGCTGTTCACACTGTGCGCGGTGTGTTCACGTATGACTGAATGGTCACTTTCACCTTGGCAACAACCGAGCAGCTTTGTCAAATCTCGCATTAGAACAGACGTATGTTTTTCCAGGCTTTTTCCAGGTGTGCAGTTTAGGTTTTTCAGAGATCTTCTCACTTGTGGTGTCTGGATTGGTGACAGCAGGTAAACATCCCTCAACAGCAGTTACTGACTGTTTACTGGCTTGGTAGATCTGACTCCCATTGCGCACAGCGTTTGTGAGGCAGCTGTACTTTTTATTCGTTTGGTTTGTATTCATGTCTTTTTATGACTGGGTGTTCCTTGGTGTTGGAAGGTCTATAGAAAGAGACTCCTAACTCGTTACGCTCATACTGTTCGACACAATGTGTAAAACCTCCATGGTTCCAATTTGAATTCGTTTCATGTCTGAATCAAAAGTTGTTAAGGCTCTAATCAAGAGATACTCTTTCTTGGAGCTTTTTCAGTGGTTCGTCTCACTGGAAGTCCACACTTCGTGAGTTTGGAAAGGAATGTTGGGTTTGTGTGAACGTTATGCAAAGAAATCCAACGAATAAATGTTCCTTGGTGTCGAACAATCTGTGGAAAGAAGATCCTCCTCCCTAATGCAGGGCCTTTATTAATGAAATATCAGTCTTGCCAATTTATCAGTCTTAGTAGTATACAGTAACCCTTCAGTTTTACGCGGATCAGCATTCGCGGATACAGTCTAACGTGGATTTCTTTCTGAGAACTGCCAACAATCCAGCAGTGGCAACAATACACTGAAAAGTTGTCAACCACCATAAAAAGAAGAAGAAGAAGCCTGCTGCTGCATGTACCATGACTGCTCTGTGTCTTCTCCTAGCATTTTAGGGTTTAAACCCCCCACCCCCCATTTTAAACAGTTATCTCAGTTTATTTACTATTAGTAAGCTGTGCCCTGTCTAAACATGTGGGTAGAGAGAGTTATTTCAACGTTTCTTTTGTGTACAAGTCTTTATTTCGGCTAGAGAACGCTGCTAATACTAAAGGCTAATGTTTTTTTAAGTAATAAAGTTTTTGATTTTTTTATTTACCTTTCTTTAAGATGAATTTCATTTTAAACTCAGTTTAATGCAGTTTAAAATGTAAAGGTAAACCTGTATTCAAATTTAAATTTCCTGCCAATATATGCAACGCGGAATGTCGTGATATAAAAGTATTGGCACAGCGCATCGAGGTGAAGTGGTCCCCTTGTGTGAAAACATCCAAAAAAATATATTTGTTGCCACAAAAAAATGCAGAGGATATTTGCAGTTTCCGTGTTGTTGGGATTTACGCATAGAACTGTGAGTTCGGTTCTCAAAAAAAAAACCAGAATATCGAACTGGTTTGTCTGAATCTCTGTATGAAAATTTACACTTAAGCAGGGGTTTGTAAACTTCTGCTGCTTCTTAAAGAAGAGGAATGTGTTTCTGGACAGGCTTGTCGAGCGAGGCCAGCTGGAGATCGCCACTGGAGGCTGGGTGATGCCGGATGAAGCCAACGCGCATTACTTTGCGATGATAGATCAACTAATAGAGGGCCATCAGTGGCTGGAAAAAAATTTGGGTATGTATATCAATTTTTTTCTTGTTTACTAGGAAGATTTTTTCAAAAAATGTTGCAGATCAATATTGCAAATACCAAATGTGTAGAAGGTATAGAAGGACACCAGAACAAAGACTGTCCAGCCAAGCAAAGCAGCAAGTCTTCACCATGTCAGAAGAGCTTAAGAGTTTGTCTAATAAGCAGATAGAACCCCTGAGGCTGACAGTGATGTGGAAACTAGCAGTGAAAATTGTAAATGGCAAAGATATTTTGATAAACAAATTGATCACAATTTTGTAACTTGTTATTTATTTTTTAATTACATTTATCACCCTACTGTTCTTAAGTTTTATTTTTGTTTGTGTGATTGCTTTAAATTTTAGCAATAATATTATTGTTACTATTTATATTCCACCTGTTTTTTGGAGCCGCTTCTCCTTTTAGGGCTTTCGAAAAATGAGCATGGTTTTTACGTCAAAATGTCTGTTAATACCCAGTTGTGCACTGTTAATTGATCAGAAGATCAGAGGCCGAGTATGGATCCTTAAAGTCCTGTTTTAGATCAGTGTGGTGAGAGAGCCGGTGGCACACTGCGTACAGAACAAAAGGCGCAAAACAAACTAACACAGAGAAAAATCAAAGTATGCTCATTTACATTTACATGTACATGTACGACCTTTGGCTGACGCTCTTATCCAGAGAGACGTACATCAGTGCTTAAGAAGTCCACAACTGTTTCATACCTGAAAAACAGCTTGAACCTGAGTCAACTATTTAACCAAGATACTGCAGTCAGAGCATCAATACAACAACTGTCACATAATAATTAGCCAACGCCTAACCCAACAATACATAAGCCATAGAGAACAATAACCTAAGTCATAGAGAAGTCAAGGGAAAGGAAGAAGTTTTTTTTTTTGTTTTTTTTTTTTTAAAGAAATAAATAAGCAGTAGGATAGGGACATAGTTGCTGAAGTGCTCCTTGAAGAGGTGGCTCATAAAATGACCTTTCATACACTAAAGCTCAGGTCCGTTATGTTTAAAAAAACAAAACATGACTGTTGTGGTCTAATTTAATTTAATTGGCTCCTAAATGCTGCTGTGAATTCAGCCAACCCCATTAATGGCTTGATGGCGTTTCTGAACCAAAACTTTGGCAGCTCAATTCTGCTTTGAGAAAAATCCACTTTTACCATAAAACCAGTTTGTGCATCTCCAAACACTCAGACTTTTATAGCAGCAATCATTTCCTCACAGAAACATATTTCCTAGTTTTTTCTTTTTATAGCTGATCGTCAGAGCTTGTACAGAATTTCAGGACCTGTCCAATGCCAAAGCCTCACTAAACTGCTTGTATACAATTTTTGGATTGGCTGCTTGGGGAGCAATATTTTTTTTAACACGAACTGTTTTTCACCCATGAAACTACGGTCCGTGTTTCCAAACTCTGGTTTTACTGCTGCCACACATTCACACTCAGCATTTTGCAGTTTATTTTCTATCTTATTCATTTTATTGCTGAAATTCAGCAACACTTCAACGTTAGATCCTTCGATTATATCTAGTTCAGTGTGCTTTTATAAACCTTTCTGATCGGTTGATAAGGGTGGATTATTGATCATTTAAAAAATGTCATCTTTTAAAGGTCAAAACAGCTAAATGGGAGGGGGCAGTTACTGGGACAAACTTGATCATAATTATTTTATCTGATAGTCATTTTTTTTTTAAAAATCTTATTATAATACTCGTGTGTGTGTGTGTGTGTGTGTGTGTAAGAGCTGAAGATTTCCAAAATCTTTATTATTTATGTTTTGGGTTTTTTACACTAAAAAATACATTTCCTGAATGGCAACACCATAGCAACCACCTTGAAACAACCCCAGTTACCATAAAAACATTTTCTCAAGGAAATTAGTCTATGAGTTATTTTTATTCCCTGCGGTTTTTGGAGCTTCTACTCCTACATTTTATGAACTCAGAGCTTGGATCCAACTTCCAAACATCTGTTAGTGTCCCCATCAGTATTTGAGTATTGATGTTTAAAAAATGGATTTATGTGGTCGAGTCCACTCTGCAATACATAGGGATGGTCGAGACTCCTTTAAAATATTGTGATGAGCTGGTCCCTTTAGGTGAACTCGGGAGTTCATGTGAGGACACTGGGGTGGCGTGATGTGAAGGGG
>JBBPDH010026759.1:0-10553 GCA_037974565.1 Clupeocharax schoutedeni
GGTGTAGTGGACAAAGTGAAGTGAGAAGTGGCTGTAGTGTGAAGTGTAGTGGACATGGTGACATCTGCATTTTTTTATGTAGTGTGAAGTGGCCCTAATGAGGAGTGTAGTGGATGTAGTGTGAAGTGGCCCTAATGAGGAGTGTAGTGGATGCAGTGTGAAGTGCATAGTGGCTGTAGCGTGAAATGTATAGCAAAAAGCTTAATAAGCAAGATTGCCACAAATTGTCTTTGTTGCTTCACTGAATCTGGAGTGAATAAATGTGTCTGTGGGATTTTTCACTGAACTGTTCCTTTAACTCTGATCTCCATTTGAGATGTCTGGCAGAATCACTGCAGTGAAATGTGCGGTGGATGTAGAGAAGTGCAAAGTGGATGTAGTGTGAAGAGTGTTGTGAAGTGTTTAGTGGCTGCAGTGTGTAGTAAATGCACTTAAGTGTGTAGTGGCTGTGGTGAAGAGTGTAGTGAAGTGTGTAGCAGCTGTAGAGGGATGTATGAATTGCATATAGCGAAGTGTGTATTGACTGAAATAAAGTGTAGTGGATGTAGTGTGTGGTGCAGCGTGGAGTGAATGCAGTGCAGTGTGCAGTAAATTTAATGTGAAGTGTTTATTGAATGTAGTGAAGTGTGTAGTGAATGTAGTGCGAAGTATGTAGTGATGTGTTTAGTGGGTGTAGTGAAGGGTCTACTAGCTGCAGTAAATATGTAGTGAATGAAGTGTGCTGGATGTAGCGAGTAGCGGCTGTACTGCCGTGTGTATTGTCTGTAGAGAAGTTTGTACTGTGTACTGTACTGTCTGTAAGAGTGTAATGGATGAGGTGCAGTCTCATTTTTAACCGCCAGTTTGAATAAATCTTGTACTTTAATAGCTGGTTTCTGTTTGTGATGAACACACGTAGTTGCTGCTGGAGGTAAGTGTGTTCAGGGGCTGGATACTGACCTGAAATCTGGCACACCTGTCTGTAGTCCTCGCAGCAGTCTCCTGTTTTCTCGCAGTACGTGTCGCAGTAACACGGTGTCCTCCTGCGGCTGAACTCCACACACTCGTTGTTTCTGCCGGGGCAGCAGGTGGGGGGCTCTCTGTCCGCACAGCCCCCCTGGACCCCCGGCAGAGCCCCGGCGGACACGCACAGCAGGACCCCGCAAAGCGCCAGGCGGTACCGTCCCAGCGCGCAGCCGCCTGCCATGATCCAGAACCTCCTACCCACAACAGCTTCTGCTTCTGTTTATTACTAAGAGGAGCGACTGCGAATAATAAAGTAGTGGTAAAGCTGTTTGCCTCAGTTTGCTCTGTTTTTAGCCTTGTTTCTCCCAGCAAACTTCTCTCCTCCTCTGATTCTCACGCACTGAGCGCCAAAGACGCACCGATGCTCAGACTTTCCACGCACCTTGCTGCACGCATGCGCATTAGCTCTCTGTCGCACTAAACACAAGTTTAGGTTCGACTCACTTGAACCGATTCTGTGTCGAACTGAACTAACGTCCAGTTCACAAACACGCTCTAGCGTTTATTAATTAATTTATTTATTAGTTAATCACTCAGATCAGCTCTACTAAGCGAGGGAAAGCATAACATGTCCCCAGAGAAGGGGAACGCCTCTTAATTTGTTATGTTGTATGTGTGAATTACAATGAATGAACACTTGTTAATAAAAGCACAGCACATATTGATAAAACGATAATAGTCTATAAGGAGAAGAAAAGGTTGTAAAACGAGTGTTAAGTATGTGTGATACTTCTGCTTTCTTAACCTTCGTGGACATTTTCACAAGTATGTTATAATAGATAAAAAATGAATGTTAAATTCTCCTTGTGGCTTGAGGGCCCAAAGCAAATGCTTATACCACTTATAGCAAGAAACAGTCCTGGCGTGAGGATGTCACAGGGACCCCTGCATTACAGTCAGCAACAGAAAATATTTATTTTTATGTGTCTTAGAATGTTGTATCCGGAGTGTTATTCTGATCATCAGATCACTGTTTTAAGACCCAATCCTGACTAAATTCTGTATAACACACACACATACACACACACACAAAGTGTTGTACCTGGAGTGAAATGGTGCATTATAGAAACAGATTTCTTTGAAGCAGCTGTAAATGAAATGGAACATTTCACATCAGTCCATTTTCTGCAGATATTTAGAAACAATATGCACTCAAGCATACAGCACCACAGCTGAGGCATGAAGCTCCTCCACACTACCATGTCAGAGACTCTTTTGTTTGTGTTTCCATGTTTGTTTCTGAATGTAAAACCAAAATATAAGCTGTAAAAATCAAAAACGGCATAAAAATCCAAATAGAATCTATAACACTTTATAAAAATCTTATGAAGTGCTTATGATTACAATAAACTGCTGTTACCAATGACTTTAATGATCAAAATGTTTGGTGAATTTGAACAATCCAGAAGCTGCGTGTGGGTCTTTTGCCTCCGGGGGTCAAAACAAATGACTGAAAGGTTACGAACGTTACATTGCAGATTCAGTGGGAAGATAGTGAGGCTTTAACGCAAAGGTCAGACCACTTTCTCTCTCTCTCCCTCTCTCTCTTTCCCCCCCTCTCCCACTCTCTGTCTCTGGCTGACTGTAGCAGCAGACTGAGAGGAGTGTCTGGGACAATAAAATTACTCTCGCCTCAGTCCCTGTGTATACCGGCCGCCCTGAACCATAAACAGTGCTGGTCATCCAGTTGTGTTTGGAGCAGCCGACCAGCTCAGGCCACTGTAAAGCACATCTGGGGCTCCTGGCAAACAGCTATTTCAGACACTGCTGTCACAACAATGTGAGTATTGTCCCTTTGTGCCGTGCCAAAGGCCTGGTCAGAATGAGAGGTTTTTTCTTACAGTGTGTGTGAGGCCAGGTCAAAACCGTTTGCGTTATTGAGGGACAACAGGACGAGTCAAAAAAGTAGAAACAGCAGTGAAACCAGATGGGATAAACTACGTGGACACAAGGCCTGTGATGGGGCTCTTATGCTATAAGCAATCCCTTAGTGCCTCTGAGCCCCACAACAACAACAATAATAATGATAATAATAATGATAGCACTACTACTACCAATATTATTAATAATAACCATAATTAAACATTTTAATTATTATTATTACTGCATTTGTAAGTTTGGGAGCTGTTGCTTTACAATCACCCTACAGGAAGCTTAGGGTGAAGCACCAGTTAAATGAAGTATTAGACTAAAGCTTGTGTCTCAGACATCATGAGCATCTAAAAACTCTTTCAAGGGAGCATTAAACAGACGTCTGGTTCCATTCACCACATCAGAGAACGATAGATTTGTACATGTATGTACATAGTTACTGTTTCAAAATGTAGAAACACTCCTTTAAGAGTTGTTTTACTGTATTTTCCTTATTATTTATTAACCGAACTGCCCTAAAGTATTACTTCTATTGTATTGCTGTGTACACAATTACTTGTGTGGGTAATGGGGTGATTTTGGCCCTCAAATATTCAGAGGGTTCTGTGGATACTGCAGTGAAAGGTTGAATTCAGAGTCAGACTGTCTGGTTAGGATGTGTAGGGACGAAAAAGAAACCAATCCATCTTCCTCACAAAGAGCTATTGTAACAGAGGCATAAAGAGAAGAGGAATCCCTCAGTAGTGTGTGTGTGTGTGTGTGTGTGTGTGTGTGTGTGTCTTAGGAGTGCGGTGATAAGGACTGGAGGAGAAACAGAAGGAGGAGAGATGGCAGTGCGAAGTCTTTCATCTTAGAAAATGAGTAAGATAGAAAATCCTCTTTTTAAATTTTATTCTGCTCTCTATGGCCAGCAGATGGCGCCACTGAATCGGTCAAACTGCAGCTTGTGTTTGTCAACACCGTTAAAACAGGTGTCAACACAAACAAAAGAATTGAGAAAAAGAGCTGTTTGAAACAAAGAGTGGTGTTTAAAGCCATGTCTGGAAGACTTGTTTTCTACAACGGCGGTTCTATCTATGTACATATCTTGTAGTCAAGTAGAGCTTTATTGTCATCCCAGCCATATAGATAATACAATACTACAATGAGAGGAAATATTGTCCTCCTGGACCACAGGTGCAACACACAACACAACACACTCACAAGGGTAAAAAAGGGGAATGGGTTATACTTAAACATATATATGTAGAAGATAAGATCAGATAACCTTCATTATTCCCATCTACAAACTAAAATAGAAAAATACTATGGTGGGACACATCAGGGGAACTATAACAATACATTATTGTATACAGACATCTAGCACTAATATGTATATATATGTATACAAACATATATCTATGCACACACGTGTGTGTATGCCACTACACAGTAATTACAGAGTAATTATGAATATTTGAACCTATTACAGAAATTGGAAATATATATAGCCACAATTAAAAATACACACATATAATTATAGCCACATTACAGTGTTGCATACAATGTAACTGTAGAGTTATAGTACAGTTGACTAAAGACTAAAGATTACGAAGAGAATCCATCTATCCATTTATTTAAATAATAGTGAGTGATAGTAAGCCATTACAGCATGTTTGAAAGCATATGTAACAAATGAACACAAATGCAGTGAGAATGATGAATGTGTTCGGTAGAAGAACACAGGTTTGGTCCGTGATCTTCTCTGAGCTCTTCAGCCATCCCATGGACATCTTCACTGATCTTCATCCAGGACTGATTACATAAACCAGGTCCTGGATGGTAACGGGGCTTCTTTAAGGAGAACTCTGGAAACCTCACAGACATATGATCCAGGTTCTTCATTTATTATTATTTTTTTTTTTAAAAAGATAAATGTAATGTCATTTGTGTGTGTGTGTGTGAGAGAGAGAGAGAGAGAGAGAGAGAGAGAGGGGATCCGTGCGCTCCAGAACAAGAGAGAGAGACACGTGCTCCGGAAAATTCACAAATTATATATATATATATACGTTACATTTAGCAAATAAACATTACAATAAAATGTATAAATATGTGTTCTCTATGGATGGTGTGTGTTAATACCTAATTTTAAATGTCACCTTTAAACTGAAAAGAAGTGGTTTTGCCCTTTTGGTTTAAAAAAAGGAAACACGTTGGAAGTTCAGGAACTGTTTGTTGGCACTGATATTGTAGTTTAGTCCTGAAACTGTACAAAAACCAACAAGTGCTCTTTTTTCCACATGGGCTCTCTCAGGCCACCTCTGTTTCCCGCAGGACGTCACCGCAGGACAGTTGTGGTGGAAGAGCAGAAACGAAAAGGGCCAGTCTAGTCATAGAACAGATTTATTTCACTGAGATAGGAAAATAAAAGCATTTCATTAGAACATTAGTATTTAGACACTCACACCTGCACTGGAAAGAAATGACACAGACATTAGCCTGTGGTACCAATGGCACCGAATAATGAAATATAACACTTCAAGGAAGGCACCAATAAACATCACCCGCACACAAATACACAGAGACGCACAGACAGACGGACACAGGCGTGTTACACGCCTCTTTAAAGCTGAGCTGCTGCTATTAAAACCTACAGTGTGTGAAAACCACACTCAGCTCACTCTCCTTCCATACCGCAACGTCATGGACAATCTGAGAGTTTTCTCTGAAGGATAGTGGTGTGTTTGAAGGGGGAGGGGGGGGGCATTAAACCTGGTATTGTTGGTTAATATTGTTTTGTTAAATGATATGATGAATTCGGCTTCAATCAAAATCTGATACCTCAAATTTCTGCATAAGTAATCGGCCTTTCAGAGCGGGTTTGATCTGAAATGATCCATACTAGCGTCAGAAATGCACACAATGGAACCAAACATCTAACTTTACAGGAAGTGTTTGAAAAGGTTTAGAAAAAAATCATTTGGCCTAAAAATGTTCAAAATATTTTATTTTGCCTGCATATATATTACAAATGACCATAAATTGATATAGGCATTAGGCAGTAGATTCATAACCATCAGATGTAATCAGGTTCTATGAAGAAGCTTTGGATGTTTGGTTCCTCAAATGTCTGGCTGTCATAAAGTCTCACTGACTGTTAACATCAAAATCATTTAATTATGATTGGTAAAAAAAAAAAGAAGAAGAAGAAGGAATCAGTGGACTCCCACTTTAGCTGCATGCCAAATTTATTATATTTATTTCGAAGTAATTGTGGACCAAGTTATGTTTATGATAAGAATTGTTATTACTTAAGAACACTTAAGTATCCTTATTATTCACTGTGTTTTGATGCATTTATTACTTAAAGCCAACCAAATGAACCAGGACTAGCTAAAAATAATCAAAAATCTATTCTTTGTATTATTGAAGTAATGCAGGCTTTCTAGGCATGTTTATGAAAAATAGGGTGTCTTACAGATTATTGTTAATTTCTTTAGATGTGTCATGTTTCTTTGAGATAGTTTTGCATTGAAGGTGGTAAACTGGTGCTGTTAATGGTGTCTGTGTACTTTGTGTGAGATGTTACCACTCATATCACAATAACACCTGATCTTTCTTTATAATGATATCAGCTTTTCACATTTGAATTCCAACGATGCTCAGAACACAGCTGCAGTTTCTTCAGTACATTCAGCTATAAGTTGTCCTAAATTCTGAAGTAGTTTAGAGAATCTACAGTTTACACAATATTGCACAAAAGGACAGGTAAACAAAGGCAGCAGGATTCAGACCTGCATGAAACGGACTGCTGGGAGGAAACAGCTCTAAACGATATAAAGTTATAAAGGTTCACTTTGTCAAAATTCAAGTGGAATGTATGGTTAAAGGCACATGTGCAACGAAAGACCAAATAAATACAAAATATATTAAAAATTGACCAACAAAAAGGGTTATAAATGTGTAAGCAAAAAAAAACCAAACAAACAAAAAAAACCCCCTACATGTTGAAATAAATCACAGTGGTGGAACGTGCTGAAGTGCTGAAGCACATTTAGTTGTTAAGTTCACTGAGAATGTCATTAGTTCGTCTTCACTTTAGTGGAGCTGAGTTAAAACATCTAAGTTAAAATTTCAAGTAAAACCGCTGACACAAATCTCCACAACTGGTAAACAGCAAAGTTAGTTTCAGCGTAAAATAGCAAAGGCCCCTAAAGTTAATACATTTTCATTAAATAGTGCTACCGCCTCTGTTATCTAATACTAGTAATACTAGTAATCATAAACTGGTTTTATAGATCTGTAAATGTTTATTTTAACGGCTTTTAATCCTAAACTGGTCCCATATTTTAATATAAAATAAAATAAAATATGTAAATATACTTTGCCACTATATTACCCTCCCTGTCTCTGTGTGTGAGTGTGTGTGACGGTACCCTAATGGTTTTGAATAATGGAACTGCTACTGAACTCTCAGCAGATTGGCACGTAATTAAAGGAATACTAAAGCATTTTCAACCTAATCTCAATCTGCTGCACCCGTTTTATATAGTCTATTCTCTTGGATGATCATTTTCTAACTTCTCTGTACAGAGTGAATGAATAGTACACTCCAATGGGCAGTTTCTTCACCTCCTGTCTCCTGAACTGAAGTGTTTTTGCCCTGTTTTAATTTCATAAGCGACCAGGTAATACAAACACAGCAGATTAAGAGTGGGTTAAAAAACACGAGCATTCCTTTAAAACAGAAACATCGCCACAGTGTTAAATGAGTAACTGATTATTGCTATTCTACAGATGTACCGCTGTTAAAAAAACGTGTGCAAATTTGGAGAGAGAAGCTACAGCAGGAGATGCTCTAAATGAACACTCAATCTTTTGGCACAGTGATTGCATCTCTTCTTTTCCACCTTTTCGCTCCTCTCTCTGATATCTTCTCTCTTCTCCTTCCGGCCTCTCACTCTGTCTTCCAAACTTTGTTGAGGACCTTCACCACCTCTTCGTAGATGATAAAGACAATAGCGACGTCCAAACACACGCGGCCCAGCCGAGGAATCGTGCCCTTGTAGAACCTAAACCCAAACAGAGACGCAGAAAGTGAGCCAGCGTGTCTTTGAAGCTGAAGTCAGGAAACTTGTAACTATGTTTTAAGCTTTTAAGCAAGAACAGACCCAGTAAAACTGTTTACAATTTCTCCAGAGTAGCAAGCCCTTTGTTTGCTCTCTGTCTCTTTCCTAATCGCTCTCTATTCTCCCACTCAGACCGTGTTATCTTGTTTACAGAGCAGGGATAAACTACATATGACTTTGAACTTCCTTAAGTTTTTTAGTCTTTTATTAAAAGGTTTTACAGCATTGAGTAAAACCCTCTGTATAAATATTTAAGAGAACAGACAAAGGGAACAGACAAAATACACACACACTCACGCGCACCCACACCACGCCACACACCACGTATAAAACAGAAGGCATGATAATAATAATAAGTAAAAAAATAGGAAAGAGAACATTCAACACACACACAAACACACACACACACACACACACACACACACACACACACACACACACACACTAACACACACCAGGGCTGCTTATAAACTTTCTGAAAAGGCAGCACTGGTGCTACAAAAAGTTAATATTTAATTCTACAAAACTATAGCAGATATTTTTTTAAAATAAAAAATGATAATTATAATGACTAATAATACTAATCTCAAAAAGAGGAACAAATGATCTGCGATGAAACAGAAGCAGCATATACATTTCAATTGCCATTCTGAGAAATGCATAAACAATTCATTTTCTCCACAATAATTCAGACTTTCCACAAGGGAGCACAGAGGATCCAAGAAAGAAGCTGGCATGAATCCACACCAGGAGGAGCTCAGGAATGCATGCATGTTTACAGTGGCAAATCTTAAAAGAGGAATCAAAAATACTTTGCCATCCAGTGTTTTTTGTTATTTGCGATATTTTAATTGTTTGTAAATAAGACTTACGCAGCTGGTCCTTCATGTTTCATGATCTGCACAGCACAGTCTAATGTGTTTTTGTACTTGTGAGCTTCCAAACCCTGAGAAAAATGCACATATTAGTTCAAATGCAGTAATGTGTAGACTTTACCTTATACATCATTAATCAGCCACTTTTATACAAAGCGACTTCCATTCCCTAACTACAGGGGGCAGTCTCCCTGGAGCAACTTGGGGTTAAGGGTCTTGCTCAGGAACTTAGTAGTGGTGCTGAAGGTAGGATTTGAACCCATTACCTCTTGTTCCAGAGGCAAGTATCCTACCCACTAGGCCACCATTAGAAACACTCACTCATCTCTACAGCACTTGCCTGCATTCTGGTCTTGATCACATCAAGTGGAGTGTTTCCAAACACGCTAGCAGCTCCAGCCACAGCCCCGAACATGCCTGTCACTAAAGGGTTCATGGGTCTGTTGGGGTCGTCGCCTGGGTGAACATGACAGGAAAGAAATGTAATAATGGAGTAATACTTAATGTGGAGGTCATGTGACCTGCTTTAGCAACCACATCAGCAACATGGTAAATCACCTGTGCCAGCAGATGGCGCTGTTTCAAATGAAATGTTAACTTAGAGCACCGGTATTCCTTTAATTCATAATGAAGTATTAGACGTAACTCAAAATGGCAACATTTCACAATGATTTTAAGATTTAGGAATTCGATAAAATTCCATCAAAAAATTCCTTCCTTCTTTCATATGTGATTCATTAGAAAGTTGTATTTACGTTTTACTGGCCTTTTATGAATCAAAAATTACAGTACTGCATGAGGTAGTTTTAGTTTTTGTTACAAATTTCTTTCAGGACACACTTTCCTTCATTAGCATTACTTCACACTTAACAGGCACCCACCTTTGTACCAGTTCTTTAGTGAGGTCATTACAAAGAACCGGATGGCCTGGTTGGAGCCCTGTTTGAGCACCGTAGCTGTGAGGCCCTGATATGTTCCTCTGATCCCTGAGAGACACAGAAAGAGAGTGAGTGAGTGTGAGAGAGAGAGGAAGACACAGACTCTAGAGCTCTGCACTGGGGATGAGCAACAAGATTCACCCCCATTACATTTTCTTAGTCCAGAAATTATGTATACATCATTTATGTAAAATCATTTCTTCTTCAAAAATCATGTTATTAATTATATATAATTGTATCTGATGTATACATGAATTTTGTATATAGGTATGTATGTGTTTTCTTATGGAATCTATTAAATATTTTCACATTGAACTGCACAGATCACAATTCATCACTGGCAAATTAGATCAACTAGTTCACATTTTATATATAGTTACCTTCTAATGAAATTTTTTATATTTCGTTGGTATGTGTATATCTTATTGTTATCTTATTGGTTATATATTCATATCATTGATATATTGATATCATATTTTTATCCTGTTTTAGGATTGAATTATCATCAATAATTCTAGGGATCAAGGGGTTATTTGCCTTAATAATTAAAGAAGAATGTCTACAATAGTTACAGTATTTGTTAAATCCTTCTTAAAGCAATAGGACAGTCAAACAATGGGTAGCTCTGCAGTATGTTTACTGACTGACTGTCACGGCTGAGCCGTGGCAGCCATGGGGTTTTTCATGTGTTCTGTTCTGTTCTGTTCTGTCTTGTCTTGTGTATGTTCTATGCTTCCCTTTTGTAGGTTCCCCTG
>JBBPDH010026770.1:0-10552 GCA_037974565.1 Clupeocharax schoutedeni
TGTGTAATTTTATGTATCTGCTTCAAATTTTGGATTTTGATTCCCAAGAACATGGAGAATCAGGAAATGTAGTGTATTACCTGCAATGTAACACGCCATCCATGGACTCACTGAAAACTAAAAAAAATAATAGGCGTTTTTTTGTTTTCTGACATTTTTCTCTGTATATGATGTCCTGAAATTTAGATATAATGAAGAAAATAAAGGGCTGGAGGTGAATGGATGTCTTGGCCCATTTGTCGTCTTCAATTTAAGCCCTCAATGACCAATATACTGCATGTACAACAGTAGATAATGAATCTTAAATGATGCAAGCACAAATCGCTCCAAATTAAGCTAGATTTCTTATCTGCGCAAAGGGTTAAATACAGGCAAAAGAGTGTTTATCAAATTATCTTTAAACTGTCAATTCAGCCTGTACTGGCTGGAGAACTCTGATGTTCATAAAGCGACTGATGCCAGCAAGAAGCTACATGAAAACACAGCTACAAACTTTTCAAAGCAAGAAAATATCCTCACATGCCTCCTTGTGTACAGCGGGTCCTTGGATTACGATACAGATAAAGATTGTTTCCTACGACAGTGACGTAACTTGAATTTTTTGTGTACAAGGAAACACACACTAGTCTCAGTCACTTACTGATCCTGACAAAGTAAAATCATAATCTAGAACATAAAAATACAAATAAGACACAGAAAAAGGAAAAGGATACGTTACTGCGTATTCTTCCACCCTCACTCACACGCCGCATTACTGCGTATTCTTCCAACCTCACTAAAACGTCGCATTACTGCGTATTGATCTCCCTGACCAGGGATGAGACCACACCCTCTGTCAACATAAAGGTCCTTCCCATAACTTAAGTAATGGCGACCTCTAGTGGCCGCTGACTGGGGCTGTGACAGTTGAGTGGCTCCCCTTCATTATTCTTAGTTTGTGTTAACTAATAATTAATAACTAATAATAATTAATTATTAATCTTAAAGAAAGCTTATGACAGATTTTCTGACAACATTATTTCAAAAGAATAATATTTCTTCTCAAGCCCCGCCCTCCTGTTAAGTGCCTTCACCTGTCTGACCCTTAACCCGCCCTGACACAACCATTCCCCATTTACCCTGCTGTGGATACACCCCTGTTCTGTGTTTGTTCTTTGTCAGTTCTCCACGGTCCTTACTGTGATTCTCTAAGGATTTTCCTCATGTGTTTTTCCCCATGGACCCGACTCGCTCATGTTTTTTTTCCTAGTTTTGATTTCATTCCTTGTTTATTTTTACATCTGTCTCTCTTCAGTCCCCCTGTCACACTGGAGAATTGGGTTTTGTTTGCGTGACTGTTTTGTGGAGATGCTCGTCCTTCAGAGCCTCATGTTTTTAATACCAAGGTCATTTTCCCCTCATAAACAAAGTACTTAAAACAATGTGTACTCCGAGCACACACACATTTATCTTCCTTTTCATAGATCATCATCCAGTAACGAGGGAGGAAGAGAGACATGCCTCACAGCACAAGCATCTCAGTCTTCATTAATCTCAAGTGTAAGTGAGGGAGGAAAGAATTATTGACTTATTAAAACTGGTAGGAAAGAAGCACATGGTTACATGCCAGAAAAAAAAGATATAACATATGACACACACCTCCGCATGTGATGAGCATGCCTGTGTGTGTGTGTGTGTGTGTGTGTGTGCACTTCCAACTCATTTCCTGTAACTTAAAATACGATTACATACAAATTCTTTGTTTGACCTCGGGCCAGAATGTGAAGACACAGCACCACATAACGTTCCTGTGTTATTCTCATGAGATTATACAGCCCTGGGTGTTAGGAGAGCTCTTGCTGAGTGTAAGCATCTCAAAATACTTGGGTTGACTTGGGTTGCAGGCTATAACTACAGAGCAAACTTACAAAATTCACTCAGTCCAAAAGCAGAAAATTGCATTTGACTTGTTTTACCTATAGGAAAGCAGTTCTTTCTGGTATTAATTTTTGAACTAAAATTTTTGAAATTTTACAGTTACTTGTCACCTGTTTCTAAAACTCAACTCTTGCAAATTTTAGTTTGGGCACATTTGTTTAAAAATATGTAATGAAAACAATAGTTTATATCCGAATACACAGCATAGATGTGAAGACAGCTAACTGCATAAAAGTTAAACATACATAGACTGTGCGAGTGGACTGAGTGGGTTTTGGTCGGTTATGCTATTGCACATAAAGAGGAAATGTAAAAATATTAGTGGAGTTTCTCTCCTTCTTAATGTGTTTGGGAGCATCAGCTGTGATGGTCGGGTTGGTCCACAGTTAGTGATCCTGTTCCACTATGGTTCTACTGCACATTATGGCAAGAACCACTTAACTAAGTAAAAAAAAAGCAACAGTCCATCACTACCTTATTACAGAACAGATTCTGGTTCCTTTAACTCTGTTTCTGTGTACTGCAGAATTCCATCTGTTCCTTCATCATATTAATCTACAATGTAGAAAATAATCCAAATAAAGAAAAAACAGTGAATGAAATGGTGTTTCCAGACTTTTGACTGGTAGTGTAGGTAATCCCCTGGTGGCTTGTGTGGTTGTTCTGTGTGGACTCCACTGGTCTGTTGTGTGAACGAAGGTTAGGGCCGAAGACCATCTGATATGTCATTTCTATCATTTCTGAGAAAAGAACCAGTTGTGCATTTGTGGGTGTTCCTCTGAGTGCTTAAAGGGCCTTTTTAAAAATACAGCTTCATAAATCAGATCTGTGTGAATGTGAATAAGCTTTGATGCATATAATGCATATTATATAAGACTGCATTGTCTAAAAAGTAACCCAACGGTCTTTATCAGTTTACAGCTGCACAGAATCACTTCAGTGCACTGCAGAAAACAAAACTGCACATTTACAAAATTGTTTAATCTAGCATATTCAGCAGAAACAAATATTTAACCATCAGAATGATATCAGACTACTGATATGAACATAACAAAGTACTTGTGTTTGTAAAGCTTGGCGCATTGTCTGGTTTTCTGTTATCTGTCTCATAATAAAAACAGAATGCAAATATTCCAGCTATTATAAGGTATTTGCTCAAATGAAACACAATCTGTTGTCTTAAACAGTGATTGTCTCCAAATATTCATAAAACTGCTCTCTCTCTTTCTCTCTGTCTCCCTCTCTCAGTCTCTCTCTCTCTGTCTCTCTCTCTCTCTCTCTACCTCTCTCTCTCTCTCTGTCCCTGTCTCTGTCTCTCTCTCTCTCTGTATATGTCTCTGTCTCTCTCTCTCTTTCTCTCTCTCTGTGTCTGTCTCTGTCTAAATGAAACAATTAGACATTGTCCTTAATTATATATGCAGTAACCCTATCCGTTTCTGTCTGAGAATGTTATGTAATTGTAATTATTATCATGATGCTGGAGTCAACTGTGATATCATCACTGTTTTGATGCCATTATATCTATATTATTTTTGGGGGTTTGGAAACACATTACAGGCTATCACTGATCATCCTCTAAAACAACTTACCAGAAGAAATGCAAGTTTTAAAAAAGGGCAAAACACACAGGCTTCTGCCAAAAGAACACTTAGTTTTATTGCCCTGGAACAAAATAACTGAAACATGTCCCTCATCATGGTGAGAGACAAGTGCAGGAGGGCGAACAGGCTCACGGACATCACTGATCATCAGAGACTGACTCTCAAAGGAGAGTGTTTGTGGGAACCCATATCAGCTCCTTGAACTTTCCCATGTCAGAATGAGAGAACACCAATAGGTCAGTCACTCGAATGAGAAGGAATGTGTTCTTAATGTAGAGTTCTGTACAGAAGTCTTGAGCCGCCCCTCATTTCCTCTTATTTTACTTCCGAAGCCAAACTTTTGTACTTTTTAATTGCAATATTGAGGTATAGTGCTCTCAAAAAATGTTCAGTTTCTCAGGTCTTTTCTAGATGCAAGTATTGAACTGACTACCTTTGCCTTTGTTTTTAAGAACTGCTGACAGTCCCTGTAATTTATGACTGTAAGACTGTCCCTGTAACTTCCTCAGGTTCAAAACAACGCGAGTATAATTTCAAATCATTCCCACGGTTTCATTGTGTATCAGTGTGCTGTATAAATTGTATTTATTTTTTTAAATGCAATTATTAAATATATCAGCATTTATGTAGCCATTAATACTGTTCCCTGCTGTAATGTTACATCCAAAGTTACAAATGATTATAAGTGTGCTGCCACTGTGATTGAAAAAGTGTTGAAAAGTGTTCCTACGACAGTGGCTTCCCACTGCAGTTAATCCGGCTGAACTGGGTCCAAACACTTTGTGAGGAGACGTAGGTGGAAACCGGAGAGGACATTTTCCGGTCCTTACTACGTCCAGTTTTCACCTTTGTCTCCTCCCTAGTCTTGAATAGTGTTTGTGACTGCATTTCATTAGTTTTCATTACTTTACAACAAAGGAATTTCTTTATAACTATAAAGAAACAATCCGTCTTAATAGAGTAACATTCCGTAACAATCCATCTTTATAGTAACAATTCATAACAATCCATCTTTATAGAGCAACAATCCATAACAATCCATCTTTATACAGCAATAATCCATAACAATCCATCTTTATAGAGCAACAATCCATAACAATCCATCTTTATACAGCAATAATCCATAACTATCCATCTTTATACAGCAATAATCCATAACAATCCATCTTTATACACCAATATTTTATAACAATCTATCTTTATACACCAATATTTTATAACAATCCATCTTTATAGTAACAATTCATAACAATACAACTTTATAAAGTAACATTCCAAAACAATCTATCTTTATACACCAATATTTCATAACAATCCATCTTTATAGAGCAACATTCCATCTTTATGGAGCAACAATCCATAATAATCCATCTTTATAGAGCAACAATCCATAACAATCCATCTTTATAGAGCAACATTCCATCTTTATGGAGCAACAATCCATAATAATCCATCTTTATAGAGCAACAATCCATAACAATCCATCTTTGCAGCAATAATCCATAACAATCCATCTTTGCAGCAACAATATATAACAATCCATCTTTATAGAGAACATAAGTCTATGTTTTAAATCTTTCATACACTGTCTTTCTTTGCTGGACCAAAGGTTTACTGAATGACATTGGAACGCTGTTGGCACAGTGACTGCATTGCGATGGTACGGCTTCAGCACTGCTCACACGATGTGCATAATCAAATTTCACAACGAAGACTCAGCCATCTCCTCAGCTCTCACTTTCAAATGAACTGTTTATATTAGGGATGGTTCATGAAATAAATGGAAATGTATTTATGGAGCCCGTGGAGCAGAACCTAGTCAGTAAATTGGATTTCCCATCTGCGAGTGCAATAACTGAACTTAATGAACCTTCATCATGAGAATTAAGGTTGCTGAACGGAAATGGAGGGATGTTTTTATTTTTTGTTTGTTTTTCTGTGTATCTCTGTCTATTCAAAATCACAACCAAAAAGAATGCCCATGCACATTAATACATTTAATTATAAATATATCACAGAAGACATTTCTGCAAATGCACAGATGTCTCTTCCATATTGAACTCCCAGCACACTGCTTGCTGTAGAATACCACAGAGCTTAATTTAGCTCTCTGTTCGTTGGGCTGCGACTGCGTGTTGGGAAGGATGTGTAACTCTTATCTGCTGTTTGTACTGTTGGCCTGTAGAGAATCATTGTGTACAAAGAGATTAAATTGTTTGGTTGACCATTGACCCACATCCTGTCACTGTTAAAAATGTACAAAAAAAGACAATGCTGCCATGGAAGCAGCACAAAACACAGCTCTTGTCTGAGGAGCGTTAAGGGGTTCATTTTTGTAAAGACCTGTAAAGAGACTTGTATACTTGTATTATGATGTTAGTAGCTTCCATTTCCGTGAATGGGGATTTATCTGTCACCTTTGTCCACAGTGAGTCCTTTGCTCTTCTTGGTGTCTTGATGTTGTCAGCGCCCCACACTGTCAGGCACTGGAGGCCTCTGCAATCAGAAGGTTGTTGGTTGAAATCACAGGACTGCTAGTGGCATTTTTGAGGTACACTTGAGTAAGGTACCATCCCCACACACTGTTCCCTAGACGCTGTGTTCCTGGCTGGCCACTGCCTCACCTGGTGAATGAGCTAAATGAGTTAAAGAGGTTAATTGTGTCAAATGGGTTAAAGTGGTTAAATAAGTTAAATGGGTTAAATGTGTTAATTGATTTAAATGTTTACTTACATCTATACTTATATTTACTTGTACTAATTTCTTTATTTTATTTGGGTTTCAGAAAATGTCCAGATTTTAATTTAAAATTTACTTATTGTTTTAATGTTTGCACAGTCAGAAAGGAGCAGTTCAGGATAAATTTCACTGTGTGTTTTACTTGTATGACTGCATGTGACAAATAAAGTGTCTTGGATATCTTGAATATCACACTAAATGGGTTAAATGTGTTAAATGTGTTAAATGAGTTAAATGAGTTAAATGGCTTAAATTAGTTAAATGTGTTAAATCGGTTAAATGAGTTAAATGGGTTAAAGTGGTTAAATGTGTTGTGTTAAATGAGTTAAATGCGTTAAATGTGTTAAATTAGTTAAATGGGTTAAATCGGTTAAATGGGTTAATTGTGTTCAGTATATTCAATGTGTTACATCTGTTAGATGGGTTAAATGTGTTCAATTTGTTAAATGGGGTAAATGGGTTAAATGAGTTAAATGGGTTAAATGGAGAGAAATCATTTTGTGCTGTTTTACATATGACAAATGTCACTTCACTTGACTGGAGCTCCTCCCTGTAGGCTGATTTGTTACCGGTCAGGCCCTCCACTGTAGGGTCGGCGAACTTGATGCTGTGATTGGAGGCACGTACAGGAACCCAGTCATGGCTGAAGAGCTTGCGGAAGAGTGGGCTAAGCACACAACCCTTCGGAGTAGAAGAGCTTGTTTAATATAACAGACTAGCGTCTGTTGTTCAGGAAGTCTGGTGTCCATTTACAGAGGGAGGTGTTGATGCCAGATTGGAGCTGATCACTGTATTAACAGTAGGAGCTGTTAATGTCCAGGTGGGTCAGGGTGGAATAAAGAGCCGTGGATTTGGCGCCCTTCGTTGGTATGTTAGCAAACTGGTGGGGATGTAGTGTGGGAGGTTGACTGGACTTGTGGTGAACCAGGACCAGTCTCTCCAAGCACTTGGTGATGATGGGGATTGATGGTCCAGGGCAGAAACTGTTCAGGCTTCCTTTGGCTAATGTTTTGGTCTTGAGGCTCAAAGAAACGAAAGCCTAGGGCATAAACACAAGCCTGAGCACCTCACTGGGCAGCAGGGTTTTTTCTATAGGCAATGGATAATTATAATGTATGAATAATAAACCCCCCGAATATATCCAGCATTCTCTGAGTAAAAATATGCAATTAAATCCTTTTTAGGGCACAAAGTAAAATTTGTGCATTTTATATTTTTTTACAGAATTAAACATATTGGGGGGTATCTGATTAAATGTGTGTACATTTTATTAACCTTTACATGTTATTTTTCTAGCATGTAAAACTCACAACTTGTTATGGCCAACTCAATGACCCAAACATAAAAGTCCCAACAAACAGGATCTTGAGTCTAGGGTTTTATTTACAAGATAAAAAGTGTAATTGTGTCAATTCTGCAGAAAAGTGAGTGTAGAGGATGTGTGTAGAGTGTTCTCTGTAGAGGAACGATATGTGTGTTCTAGACGGACTGCTTAAAGCACCACACACATGCATTGTTATCTAGAACCTGAATATCAGCAGCACGAAGTGTAAACTTTTAGCCGAATGCACATGCAAATACTAAATGGGATTTTGAGACTCACTGTGTGTGAAATTATTTTTTTCTTTTTATTCTTCTATTTCTATTTCCTCATACAGTGAGATGATGACGATGTGATTTAAAAAGACAGTGGGATTTCATGCTGTGAAAAAGAACTGTAATGAAAAATAAATGAAAACTAAATATAAAATATATTAAATTAAAATGTGTTTTGTGGTTATATGTGCCCCCCTAAAAACATTGCCCCCCTGGGAATTTTGCTCTAGAACCGCCACAGGACAGGAACCAGGAGTCGCCATGTCTACACCTCACACTACACATCTGATTACCCTGAAAGACACTGTGCATGTTCTTTGCTGTTGTTTTACAATTCTCGACTAAAATAAACAGAGTACAGAAACAAAACATTTGATATTCTTAGATGATCAAAGATTTCCAACAAGCAAATGGTAATGCAACCCTGATGTTAAAACAACCAGCTTTCATCCGTTTCTACTCTTTAGGCACCATATTTACAGTATAAACATAAATGCTGAATGGACATAAAACAGGCCGTATTTGACCGCATATTTACACGTATTTGACCGCATATTTACATTTCCCAAGATGTACACACACACACACACACACACACACACACACACACATTCAAATACTGTTCACTGTGTTACTGTTTCTGGTGAATTGTTACTTTATTCTGATGCATTAATCCTGTTTTTGTCAATGCTTACTGCTACCAAACAAATCCAG
Source organism: Clupeocharax schoutedeni (assembly GCA_037974565.1). Taxonomy (NCBI): domain Eukaryota; kingdom Metazoa; phylum Chordata; class Actinopteri; order Characiformes; family Alestidae; genus Clupeocharax; species Clupeocharax schoutedeni. The sequence goes on from JBBPDH010026770.1 coordinate 8,568, forward strand.
TGCTTATACATTTCCACTATAAGTATATATATATATACTGGTATGTATATATTTTTATATATTGGCATACACATAATATTTGTATATACACTATCTTTATATGTTTGTGTTTTTTCTAGAGTGTACTTTTTATACTATACACTTATTTAACAATAGATGAATGTCTACCACTGTCTTATACTTTTATACTTCCATGTCTTGAATGCTGTGACATGATATTAGAAATGGTCACAGGACTTCAGACATACACAGTGGCAATAGTTCACCCACTGAAACTCACTGGAGGCTTTAGAATGGACGAGATTTCTTTAATGATTTATAGCTACACTCAGAAAAACCAACATTAGGTACTACTGTGGGAAAGAGCAGGCACTCTGGAATGTATCTTAAAACAAATACATTGCTCAAAATGACTTCTTGACCATCGCAAATAAGTGGGTGAAAAGTGCAAGTAAACTTTTAGAGCTCTGTTTCATTAACATATTTAATTAACAGATTAATTAACATTTGTTCCCCGCAGGACTTTTTCTCTATATTGCCTGAAGAAAATATTGCACATTAACTTGAAAGAAGGATGTAAATGATTAAAATACTTAATTGTGATTATTTACATTTTTGCATATTTAATCACAATTCATCACATTCATCTGTTTTGCTCAAATTTAATGGCTTTTATGTTTAGAAGTTTATGAATTATAGCTATGATTAATTATTCTCATCAAAATAAAAAAACACAATAAATCAACAAATCAATAAATAACATTTAATATGAGGTTTACATTAAACCTTTATTAGTCCAACTATGTTGTTCCACTAATCTATCTATCTATCTGTCTGTCTGTCTGTCTGTCTGTCTGTCTGTGTGTTTGTGTGTGTGTGTGTATGTATATATGTAGGCTACAGGTCTCAGCTGTGTACAACCTCATCATGGGAAACAGATAAAACCAAACCAAAATCAAGATGACAAAAATGATCCAGAGATAAAGCCAGTGATAGAACTGGCAATCCGTAGAGATGTATAAGCCACCACTGTGAGACCTGCAAAACTATAAACCCATGATTTGTGGCCTCAACAGTACCGTTGTCACACGTTAAAAAGGCGCCAGAACCACATAAGACTTCTCTATTGAAAACACATAGATAGAAAATCATATTACACAAATGTGACAGATTTGTTTCCTCATTGGTTGCATTTTGTAGTTTGTTTTATTTACATTAATTGGATTATTTATTATTATTTAGAATTTTTAAAACATTTTACATTTACATTTCCGGCATCACTGTTTATAATTACAGCTGTTTTCTAATCTTCTGTGATAAATTTAAATTGTCGTATTTTTGCCCCAAGTGAGATATAGGCAGTTTTACCACTCTTGGTCTTTGAGGATCAGAGAATTTAAGAATGCAATACCAAGTCACTGTCTCTTGGGTCAAGCATGAAATCAAATAATAAATTAATAATAATAAAAAGTAGATATGATAGACCTGTGAATGTGTCTGTGAATGGGTAAATGGGTGGAGAGTGGCTGGAAATACACCTTTTTAACATCTTCCATGTTTTCAAACAGTAACTCTAAATGTTCCTGATTGTATCTAAAATTATATTTTAGTTATTATTTAACCTTATGAGTGACCTCAACTATACAACAAAATCTATAGTATTTACCTGCAAACAAACACGTGACCTTAATAGAAAAAAACGCTTAGTTAATTTTAAGTAATGCTAAGTGAAGTTTTCTTAAAACACATTTTATTTAAACACTTTAAAGTAAAGCGCCCCACTATTTTCACACGTGAACACACTTTCTTTGTGAAATTCTTTCTCTGTATTTAACCCATTTACAGTTTTTTTGGATTGCTTACACACTAAAATTAAAAGTAGTACACTATTAGCAAAATCTTACACTAAAGAAGCAAAACATCAGCCCATATTTGCACAACTATAAGCACATTGTCAACCTCACACTTGTTGCAAAACTCTACAC
>JBBPDH010026843.1:0-10550 GCA_037974565.1 Clupeocharax schoutedeni
CTATTCATTGGACCTGAACTGTTTGAATTTTGATTAAATAAAGCTTGAAACATTGGGGTGTTCTAAAACTTTTGACCGGTTGGGTATATGGAAAAAGGCCTTAACTGAACAGGTGTGTGAGACAGGAGGAGCTCTCTTCATGTCCTCCCCCCATCACTGAGTAAACATCTTTGTTTTCATCCTTTAGCAGAATTTTGCAGATTGACTAGTACAGCTTATTTATAGCCCAGAACATTTCGAAGTTCTTTATTAGCATGTAACTGTTGGGTCCCTTCGATGTGTTGTCATTTATAATCCCATCCTTTTTATCTCAGGCTCCCAGAGCAAGAGTGGCACACGGTGTGTGGCTGTAATCAGCGGCATTTCAACTTTACAGCCACGCCTGAAGATTTCTATGGAAAAATATTTCGCGTACGAGCAGAGCGTGCAAACCAGTCATCAGTTTGGAGACAGTCAGTGCAGGTTAAGTGCCTCCAAAGTAAGCCTTTTTCTTCAGGTCTAACAGACTGTGTTGCTGCTTTGGGATTGTGTGTGTAAGGATACGCACCCATGTCTTTTACATTGACTAACAGTCAGCTCTCCCCGTGTCACAGCTGCCACATGTGCTCCGCTATTAAACCTGACTCTAAAGCCCGACAAGGTGCTTCTATGGATGGACCACAGAGACAGCAGTCTGAAGGACAAACATGGGTCTTTCATCAATTTCAGCGTTGTGTTCTGGAAGGCAACCAATGTCAATGAAGCAAAGGTTTGAAACAGCATGATACCTCATACAGTGACAAAGTATTTATACAGTGATGTCAAAATGCAGGTTTTTGCTCAGAATTTTAGGGTGTGCTTAATTGTTTAAGCAAAACTCGCTAACTTTGTACAATGATTTTCGAACAGATGAATCCAAATTGTTTGTAAACTAATAACAAAAACAATTGCATCTGAATTTGGAGTCTTGCCACAGGCTTGCATAAAAACTTGAGTCTTGTGAAAGAAAGGCAGGCATTTTAGATACTAGAAGGAATTTATTAGTTTAGAGCGCTAGTTATAGATGTTCTATCAAAATCAGATATTCTGAATGGCTTCCAAATAGTTTAGCACACCAGTATACTGAATGCAACAACTGGACAGAATTATAATCAGACAGAAGCCTTATTAAGCTGTTAATAAACACAAAGACTGTATTAGATGCTTAGGAATGAAAAAAGTGATTATGCAAAGGCTAATGAACTGAAAGATGGATGCTAAGTGTCACAACTTTTGAAGAACATTACAGAATTTATAAGCCTTTGACTGTGTTAATCAGAAAAAGTTTTTTTTTTTACATATCCAGAAGGTTCCTTCAAATGGCAAGACCTTGACCATAGAAAATCTTGAGTCGGGACAGGAGTACTGTTTCCAGGCTGAGTATTCACTTTACCATAAGACCTATGGGAATCCCAGCCATAAACTTTGCAGAGTGATTCCTGAAACATGTAAGTTTGCTTTTATTGCACTGTGATAACTATTGTATTACCAGTGCTGTGTCCTTTTGTGTACTAGGCCTTTTTTTAATTATTTTTGTTATTATTATTATTACTAGTTGTTGTTTGTAATTGTTGTTGTTGTATTTATAGTTGTTTTAGTTGTTGTTGTAGTTGTAGTTGTTTTAGTTGTAGTGTACTTGTTGCCATATGAGTCTATGGCTACCCATATAAACTCTTGGTGGATTTTGTCAAAATTTTAATCCCCATCTTGAATGCCACATTTGTTTTTCCGCCATTTCTAATGTTCTTAATAATTTTGTGAACTAATTACATTGGTGATGTGGCTGATGTCATCCAAAGTTAAAGTTTTAACCCAGTTAGACTTTTGTAGGTTTACATAAAGACCTCGATTCACTAGAACACCCAATAGCTCTGCTGGAGCTATGATAGGTCAGTCTGTCAGAAATCACTTTTCTGTAGTAGTGGTTTGCCAATATGGTGCCCTAGTGCCTTCTGTTAAATCAGCCCTAGTGTGTTCACAGACTGATCTTCCTCAAATGGACATTATAATAAATTTTGATGTAAAAGTCTTGTTAGGTACAGTTTACCAATTTAGCGTAGAACTTGCATTGGAAAACTTGTACTTGTCTGTGGCCTTGTACCTTAATATTTTAACTTATCATAGCTCTGGGGAATTAAGTTGATCATCAAGCATGTTCTAGCAGGAACTGAAATGTTGGCAGCTCCTGGACCAATGAATCAAACTGTTTGGAATGTTGAAAGCAAACCTGACGCATAAGTGTGTTAGAAGTTATTGGAAATTTACATGGACTTTCTGACTCTTTTTTTGCCCTCCATTTCTGTACAGCTGCAGAGAGAACCCGTCGCACCATCATCGCAGGTGTTCTGGTAGTTGCAGGTCTGGCCTTTTTTGGGACATGCCTTCATTTTCTTTACAAGAATCACAAACGGATAAAAACATTTCTTCAGCCCCCTCTAGATATTCCTGAGCACTTTGAAGAGGTACGTGGAATTATTTTCAGTGTCTAATTATTTCAAAGATTAATGTCACTTATTCTTTAAATGGAGTTTCCATGTGTTCTTACAATCCCTGTCAAAACATAATATAATTCAGTGTTGGTCTTGGGTTAACTACAGATGTTTACTTTGAACTTTTGCTGTTTTAGATTTAATGATGAAAATGATTTTTAATCTTTTATGGGTGAATTATAAAGAATCCCACCTTATTTTCTTTCTGTAGTTTCTTTCCAGGGAATTTTCGGAGTGCAATTTTAATTGTCCTACCAGCCAAACCTTGGAACAAGAAAGCCTCCTAACATTTGTGCTGTATGAAATCAAAGAGGAGGAAGAGGCAGAAGTGAAGTAGGGAAAACTCAGAGCCAAATAGCCACAAGGTTTTTTCCAGATTAACTGAAATATTTCACGAATTTTCATTTTGTCCATGCATTATACACAAATTTTTATTTTATTGTGTTTTCGTCATATAACTACTGTCATTGTTGCACCTTAGGTTTATTTACCTTTAGCGTTTTTTTACTGTGTCCTTTAATAGTTGGTGATTAAATGTTATCAGTTAAATAAGATTGACTCCCAATTTAAAACCATGGGTTGGATACTTTAGAGCGAACCACTTTTTTTTGTAAATTGTTTGCCAGCCTCTTTCCTTCGAATTTTAAGGAAATATTTTCTGCCTTGAAATTAGCTGTGGTTTGTCTGTGTAATGATGATCCTAGTAAGTTTTTTAATGACTGGTGATGCAAGTATGTTTCGAAATTGTGTGGGACATAAAAGAAACAAAGCATTTAGGAATTTCAAAACTGAAAGCTGCACTTAAAGGTACTACATTTGCACTGGGTAAATGTATATTTGCAATATTTTACAGTTTGGCAGGGTAATATTGAAATGTGATAGGTTTAGTATTAGTTTCCTTGCATTTTAAAATATCTATATATGCCTTTTAAAATATGCCTTTAAAACTTTTTTTGAGGTTTTAACCCTAATACCATGAGGATCTGCTGCTACCAATCAAATATTTGTTTTAAAAAATACAGAAATTAGCTGAAGCATTTCACCTAAAATGAGCATGTAAATGTAGGCTACCATACTTAAACTACTCAAATACTACTTGTCCATGAGAAGGAATTCTTAGTTTACAACTCATCACACATCACTGGTCTCACAATTTAATTTGATTACAAAATGATTCAGGGTGCATCACGGTGCCTCTTGTTCTCCGCAGTTGGCAAGTCTGGCACACAACGTATGTTCTGTAAAGCTGTTCCCAAACAACTGTTTCGAAAATATTAGGTGCGTTAATCTCTGGCGACAGAAGATTTTGCTCATTTGATTTTGATTATCCTGCTTTATACAAAATATAAAAAAAACAGTCATCATGGCATGTATGGTATTTAATTTAAAATTTAAATTAAATAAATGAATGTAAATAGTCTTTCAGCCGGGGAATGTTTTTTAACAGTTTTTTAACATTTTTGCTCCTGCACGGGAGTCCACACAAACATTTGACAATCCATTACTTTGTGTTGAGAATTGCTCTTGTTCTCACTCTGGTTGCACCGCCTGACTGCAGAGCTGCAGTTCCAAAGCAGCAGATTCAGGCCCGAATACAGCGACCACCTGACATCTCTTTGTTGTAAATGTATCTATTGTTTCAAAGTGAAGATGTTAATTTTCTAAGTATCTCCTAATCAGTGAGATGACAGTCGCCTCAATGCTGGAGGGACTTCTTTAGACTTTGACTCAGGACTCGTTGGGCCGGATGATCGCATCTGTTGCACAAGCTTTGGTTGTAATGGTTATAGTTCCACAATAGTGATGAACGGATAAGGAAGAAGATAAATACTTAATAAAGATGTTTTTTGAGGCGTGTAGATAAAACAACAGCTCTGGAGAGATGTTTTCCAGTGTTGCTTTGACATGTGTTGGATGGTTCAGTAGCCGTGTAAAATGCAAAGATTTGTTTTACAGCATTAAACAGCGAAAGTGTGTTTATTGCTTGAGTGTGTTTGCTCTTGAGTGTCCTGCACAGCGCTCGCTCAGTCCGTCAGTTGGTGCATCGGCTGTTGGGATGCAGCCTGAATTTAGTTACTGATAGACTGTCGGATGTATAAGACCCGGCAATATAAAACTCTGGAGTGTAAAGACGTCGGTGTATCGACTGTAATCTCGTATATCCATTAACCTGCAGTGTTGATTAGTGGTTAAAAATGTTCAGTGTTCAACATTCCAGATCACATTGGTCTGGCAGCATGGGCTGATGGGTGAAGAATTCTTTTTTTATTTTCTGCATCAAAGCAGAATTGTTCACTATCGCCTTACATTCATTATTTTCTGCAGCTCTAGTGTGTGATGGTTCAGACTAAATTTGTTATTGCATTAGACTGGATACACACCCCCCCAACCCCTGGCACTTATATTACAATTCTGATTTTATTTTCTTATAATGGTCAGATACAGTTTTACACATCGTCACTTAAGTAGCATGCCATTCCTTAAAAACACTAGCTAGCCAGAATTGCTCTCTGTTAAACCAACCCATACAGAGTAAGTACAGATTATTTTACAGCACGAAAGTCACCCAGTGATGTTGACCTATTGGCTAATGTTTCTCGTATTAGTCTCTTTTATGCAATTTCATGTATTGGAAACTACATTTTTTAGAGTGTTTCCTTTATATTTTAATATTTAAACACTAAGTAAGCAATAAAGTTCATGCCATTATGGATATTTGTGACTGAAGTAATGAACAGCCCTTTTGACTGCTGTTGAGCCCCTTTATATGTTATATGTTGTGTCCATCTTGAACCTGAGAAAGATTGTTTTTATTCTACATCCATAATCAAAGCCACTAAAATCACTAGTGTGGAAGTGCTTCACACTTTATTCATTTTACATGTCCAGCTTTTATGTAAATACCGTCCCAGTTGCATAGAGGGCATCATGGGTGGCTCTAACTCGAACGCAGTTCTGGAGCAACAGTGTGACATTCTTTGGAAATCTTTATCTGATTTCTTTTTCTAACCGCCCATGAAGCGTTAAAATGTCTGTATTTTATAACTGCTTGTACAAAACATGTTTTTATAAATTTAATAAACATATCAACCATGACTTGTGCAAGAAATGAAATAAAATGATGAATGTGGAATTTAAATATTGATATATAGCTCTTTTTATTGTTGTGGAACGGAGAATCTTCTGTATCATTTTGTTTTTTGCCAATATTATTATTCACTTTGTTCAAAAAACTTACTTTTGTAATATAATTATTTTCCCATATTGTGATTTCTGTGTGAACTGTGTAGTATTTTAAAAGGTTTTTCCTGAATTAAAGTAGATTCTCTTCTAAAAATATTATTCTCTTGTGTTATCAGATTCATTGGGATGTGTTAGAAATCAGACCCATTTGTTTGGAATAATTGAAAAAAGGGTTATTGAAGAAATTGAGGTACCTGACCCTCTTTGAAATATTTCTTCATAAATTAGTGTTTCTTTTATCACTTTGCAATTTGAATTGTAATATTTTGTGCTTTAAAGAATGGTTAAAACTGATTTTGACTCGTATTACTTGTATGATACTCGTACTCGTCAAAAGTGCTTTATCCGTACTGGATACTCATTCCGAGTATCCAGCTCAAATCTAGCAACAAACCTACAATAGAGAATTGTCAGCATTTCATTATCATAAGAGTAGGCTAAACCTACTCCTGAACCCGAAGCTGAGGTTCTGCACCAGTTTCAGCCCATGTGTTAAGTCTAAAACTGGCCAATGAGCCTAAATACAAAGCCTGTAGAGCAAATGCATGGAAAAATGGTAAGTCTATCCTTCTTGTATATTCATTTGAGGAAGATTATTAATAGTCAACTGTTAGGCAATAGATTAATAGATAAAAGAACATTGATGATAATTAAAAAAAACACTGAATCAGCTAACTGTTAAAAGGAAAGTTTTAAGTCTGTGTTTAAAGGAACATCCATTAAATATGTGTACCTGTCTCGTCTGGGGCTAGTCCCCCTCGGACGCGCATAACCTCGGGGCACGGACCAGAACACAGACCAGGGATCCATGCTAGATGACTTTATTAAAGTAAAACAGGAACAAAAATAAACCTGGCACAACGGCCGCAAGAACAGTGATCAGAATACTCCGGAACAGGCATAAACGTGGAGCAAGTGAGGCGATGGACTGATAAGTGAGTGTCATACAAACAGAACTTAAAAACTAAGTATAATCAAAAACAAAACACAAGACAGGTGGAACACAAGAACATGTGACACAAGCACTAACCATGAATCCCATCAAAATAAAATCCCCCAAAACACAGAACAGAAGACAGAGCAAAAACAGAACTACAAAACAACAGAAAAGCAGTGGCCCTCACCGGCCACTGACCGAACCGTGACAGTACCTGAAAATGTTACAATATTTCTAGCCCTTCGCACATGACTTTTTGCTTTGTAAAGTAAATAAAAATATAATACATTGAAAACTAATTGAAACTATTTCAGCATAATTCCACTCCCTACCTAAAGAACAAAAATAGTTGGAACAGTTTAAAAAAACTTGCATTGTGTACAAATGACTGATTTAGCATAAAAAGTCACTTACAATAGTATTCAGCCCCCTTTGAAAGTCTTCATAACACTGTAATTCTTTTGGGGTGAGTAAGTAGCAGTTTTTCACATTTTCCAGGAGGCATTAGTTCTCTACAGAATTTCTAGATTGGAGGGAAAGCACCTCTGTGCGGCAGTTTCCAAAAGGTGTCACAAATGTAACTAACAGGGTTAGTATCAGGGCTTTGATTCTGACATGCCAAAACTTTAATCTTTCTGTTTTTATGCTGTTCCGGTGTTGCTTTCTCCTTTTGATGGAGGTCATTGTCATGTTGGAAGAGATGTAGGGTTACAACAGACTAGAACAAGTTTTTCTGCAATATTGTTTAGTATTTTTGTCCATCTGTTTTCCCTTTAACTGACATGATTCCTAGACTTTACACATGAAAAGTACCCCCATAGCACAATGCTGCCACTGCCATATTTCACCACAGGTGTGGTGTTTCTTGGGGTATGGGCACTGTTAGTTTTATGGAACACCTGCCACTTGGAACTCTGTCCAAGAAATTCTACAGGGGGTCCTCTAGTTACGACACAGAACCATTCCTTCGACAGTGATGTGAACCAAATTTTGATTTAAATTGAAACTTACTCACCCCCCTAATTTGCCAATCCTAACACAGTTGTAAAATCACAAAATCAACTAAGCCACGGAAAAAGGTACGAGGCTTTTAAGTACGAGGCTAACGATGTAAGCCGAGTGGGAGTGAGCATTATTACCTGAGGACCCCCTGTATTTTCGTCTCAACTAACCATAAGATCTTCTCTTTTTCATACTTTTACGTGGACATTCTTAAGATATTTGACAAAACTGCAAATGTATATGACGTAGCATTTATCATGGTATAAATGTCACCTTTGTGTCTTAAAAAAGTCTAAAAACCTCCCTAAGACTAAAAGAAAGGAACTCTAAGATGCAACTAAGATACATTTTCATTCTAACAACATTCTTTTCTGTTCAATGTTCAATTTTGGATGTGGGGTCATTGTTTCTCTGAACTAATTGTTTCTTAAATGCTAGGAACACCTAGCTAAACCATTTAAGCTCTGAAAACAGCCTTTACATTTTTATAACAGATTTGTAACATTTATATTTATAAATAATTTGTATTCTTAACAGGTGCATAATGATTGTGAAAAAAGGTTGAGAGAACATTTCTGGGAATATTCTACTAACTTCCTAAGAGCATTATGAAAAATGGCTCTGTATTCTTTCTCTGAACAGTTCAAGAAAATATTCGATTAAATTATCACTGCAGATGTTGTACTGGTCCAGCGAATCTATAAAAAGCTAGTTCTGGAAACCTAGGAACTTTTCAAAAACTGAACATTGTTACCAAAGCAAACATTTTATAAAGTTACATTGAGGCAACTTTCCTGGTAAATAAAACTGTTTAAGAAAGCTGGATATTTTCATTACAAAAATGGAATTCTATATATCTTTATTTTCCTAACAGAATATTTTAACATAATTTAAAGGAAGGTTTTCTATGAGCTGGGAAGACTCAGAAGAACTGTTCTCCTCTGGCTGACCCCAGATATCAAAAAATCCGCACAACCCTTTCAATGAGAGTGTATCAGAATCGGAACTTCGACAATCTAGAATTTGAACTGCATTGCTGTGCTGGAACAACAGGCATCATGTAGCGCACCTGCTTCCAGAAGCGAGAGCGGGGGGAACCCGGATTGTGACTCCCCTCGTTCCATTTTAATGGTGAGTTCTTTTGGAGAAGATGCTGCAGACCCAAGGGCAGATGAGAATAGTCCTTCATGTCTCCGAGCTGAATCAGAATCGCGCTCATTTCTTGTTGAACCAGGACCTGATATAACCCCACCTGCCAGTCGTAAGCATGTGGGGTCGTGGCCTCTTGTGGTCCTGTAATCCCTGGAGTCAGCACCACTATGAGTCTTCGGCTGAGCTGCATTCTCATTTCAGTGAGCTCCATGCAGTCTGGTGTTCAGACAGAAATAGAAGTTAATGAGGACATCATTGCTGTCCAAGCCTTACAGTCCTTTAATAAAAACTAAGTGGTAAAGCAGGCTGATTTGAAGTCACTGTGTTTGTGATGTCACAAGCTGCAACCTAGTTTACATTTACAGCATTTACAAGATGCTTTTATCCAAAGCAACTTCCATTTCCTAACTACAGGGGGCAGTATCCCTGTAACAACTTGGGGTTAAGGGACCCAGTGGTGGTGCTGAAGTTAGGATTCAAACCCATGGCCTCTTGTTCCTGAGGCAAGTACCCTCCCCACTGAGCTCCACCCCTGTTATAGCCAGTATTGTAGAAAAGCCACCATGAATGATAAATTACTCATGAATAAACTTAGATATTACACTCATGAATATACTCAGAATATGTACTACACCTTCTCCCGGAAGGTCATCTCTGCCACAAATGTAAAGTTTAAAGCCACAGCGGTTCTCTAGGATGTCTGGGAGAACTCTGTTGATGAAATGTGCTAAAGTCGTTTCTGTTTTCTCATTCTTCTCGTCCTTTGAGTAGATCACATATGCGTCATATAGTTTTCCATCTAAATGACAGAAACACAGTTGCCATTTAGGCCTCAGGGCTGGTAAATGTGAGGTCACCTTAGAGTCAAGAACAAAAACAAACCCACATCCTTATCCTGGGGGGTATTCCAGAAAGCAGGTTATGCTACATAACCGGGTAAGTTCTGCACTAACTTACCCTTGAACTATGTAGCATAAATCTGCTTTCTTGAATACCCCCCAGGTTTTCTATGTGATTTTCCCAATAATCCTAAATTGTTTCTTAATCCAGACACTGAGGACACCTAGAGATTCCTTAATTCTAAAATGGATTGGTTCTGTGTGAGGCTTATGCTACCACTTAATTTATCTTTGAGCTAAGATGCGTTTTAGAAAACCCAGCCCAGTTCATGTGTAATGGAGGCAAAACCAGGGCAAACATACAGCGGGTCATAAAGTGGAGGCAGAACGTCTTTCCTTACTTTCCCCATTCTCTGTAGCATGGGTGTCAAGATATAAAAAATCAATTAGCTATTTATAATCTTGTCTAACACTAAGTTTCTAGTGAAAAAATACTGTTTTACCTTTTACCTTAAGTTAAATTTTAACTTAATGGAATTTTTAAAAAATTGTTTATTAGCATTGCAAGTATTCTGTGGAAAATCAGAGATTGAAACATTTTCTGCTTGATCAGCCTATTGCTCCATTACATACAAATAACGGAATTAAAAAAATTAGTGAGTAATTGTTCAAATAGAGCTTAAAATACTTTTATAACAAAAAGAACCTGTGTTCTGAACCTGTGAGTCATTTTTGGGAAAAAATTTCTCTGTTTGAAAAAACTGGTATAAAGTATGCCAGCACCCTAAAAAGTGATATTCAATTCAATTTTATTTATATAGCACTTTTAACAATGGTCATTGTCACAAAGCAGCTTTACAAAATGAAATA
>JBBPDH010026891.1:0-10547 GCA_037974565.1 Clupeocharax schoutedeni
CTAGCAGCTTTAGAAAGGGTGGTCCCCGCAAGTGATGCTCAGAACATTGGTCCCCATCAAACATGGAAACCAGTATGTGTGTGTGTGTGTGTGTGTGTGTGTGTGCATGTGTGAGTATTCGGACTTGACCCCACCTGATCTGATACACACACATTTAAATATAGGCTACCACCTATTCAGCCTATAGCAGTTTAGAGAGATTGGAAAGTTTTTGGTCATGTTTTCGGAATATAAAAGCACAAAATATACATGAAATACAAGATACAAAAGAAATGTGGGATATGAATCATTTGCATTATGAGTATAGAATTTGCCCTAGTATTTCCCAACCCTGATCTTGGAGGCTCACTGCCTTGCACATTTTAGTGCTGTCCCTGTTTTAACACACCCAGTATAACTGGGTTAATGGACTTATCAGTTGGATCATTGAAGAAGTGAAGTCAATCAAATGTTCTGAAGGGCTGTAGTTAACATGCAGAATTAGATAAATATTGTTGATCTACTTGATGATTAACAGTTATTTGTGAGGCAAAATTATCCAAGCTGTTGGTTATTATAGTAACACAGTCAGTACCATATGCAATAACAGTAACAGTAATTAGTTGCAATATTTAGCCCAGTTCAAAGTGGCTAGACTGTGACTGTTAAAAGCATCGGTTCTCTCCGCTTTTGAGGACTTCACCACCCATTTGTCTGTACTGTGTTTGTGCACAATTAAGGACTAAAGTATTGCATAAATCTACAGCCACATGCAGCCCCTCCAAAAACAACTCTAGTATTACAATGTTTTTGTTTTCAATCTAAATAAGTTCAACAATAAAAGGCAAACATACCGCTCCGGGAGGGAAATTTTGATATGTGTTTACAGTGAAAGTCAGCAATTACATTTTTAACACGTTTGGTTTCATTCCCCAACAGCCTCATTTGCCTCATTTTCCACAGCCGTGCTTCTGACTTTAATAGGATCAGCCATTCTGGAACTTTTACAGCGATTGAGTTAAAAGTGTTTTAAATTTAAATCTAAGACTCTAATATATCACAGGCCCAACTGCCTAACCCTAGCTCGGAAAACAGGCTGGAATCTTCAGTGGAAAACCACTTTTTTTTGCTGAAGTTTGTTTTCAACAAGTAAGATGGCTTTGCTCTTTGGTTTCACCGAGTGCTTTATGTTACATGTGACAGTTTATACACTTTACTTCTTTCCAGAAATGTAGCCCTAGACACATTTTATCTAAAAACTAAAATTGAATACTAATAGCTTCCTGTTACTCTGCATCAACATTTGTGCAATAACATTTTGTACAATGAGTATAGGTGTGATTTCCAAAACTGCAAACTAAGTTTTCCAATCAATGTATTTAGATTTGATTTGTGTAAGAGCTGGCCAAGATGCCAAAAACTTAATAGCATGATACGTTTGATGATACGCATGGTACACAATATATATACAATACACAATTATGAATGTAAGGATGTTAATTCAGTGTTTCACATTCAGACTTAATATTATAAAATAATTTTTGGAATCAAGGGTTCTCACTTCTCCGCTCATTGCTCCCTAGCAGCTCTACACAGAGTAACAATATTTCAATAATGTTATTATACAATTAGGCACTAGGATGTCTTGCAAAAATAGTTTAAAACAGACTTGTTTGCTTTGGTTCTATGGCTTCCAATTACACATAATAGTGTTACATCCTTTTATGTATAAGTTATGACGGCTACTGCAAGTTTGTATTTATATACTGTATACTCTAGTGTGCCCATAAGCATCAAAAGTTACATGCACACGTCTTTTTTTATATTACCTAACAACCCAAAACAGTCTAGTGTGAGATGAAGACATGCAGTTGGCACAATGTTAGCTTGTGGCTATTAGTTTAAATGACCTGTTAGCTACATTAGCCATTAAAATATAGGCAAACTTCAAACACCAAACATGTCTTGGCTGATCAGACATTTGGGTTGAAGAGTTACGCTGAACTAAATGATTTTTAGTTGATGTTCTCTAAAGCCATTTTTACAAGGAATTACAAATTCAGTTCTGGAGTCACAGCCTAGATAGGGAATAGTTAATTTCCCTGCCAAGTGCAGTTCCAACCCCAATCGGACACACCGGTGCAGTCTATCAAGGCATGCTGTTTCAGAGTATCATGACCAGGTGTGTTCAGTTTGGGCTGGAAATGAAATCTACAAGAATAGAAAGCAGATGGAACAGGCCTTGAAAACAACAAAAAACAATAAAAACATTTTGTGTGTCAGTCACGTGGCTTTTTTCCTTTCAAAGTATGTCCTTTCTCATGTAAGCTATAAAACATTGGAGCAGCATGTTATGGCAAACAAAGCGGATTTGGCCTTTGATCACAGCTGTAATTTATGATAATACCTGATCTGAATCATTCTGTTGCTTTTATTTAACAGTTCTACAAAGTACAGTATACGTTCAGTGAAAAGGCCTCAAATGAAGTCATCAGTGTATCCTAATAGAGTATCAGGGGGGTTACGTTCCAAGAGCAGCCCTGTGTAGTGAAAAAAACGAGATGTTGGGATATGTTTAAAAATTGTTACCCCTGTATGGACTGTACTGTAATGCACAGGTGTTTTGTTCGGTATGTGCTGTCGTTTTCTTTGGTATAAGCAGATAAATACAGTAATACATTTATTTAATTTACAGCAATAAAAATACAGGGCTTTAAAAAGAACAAAATTAAAAACACAAGAACAGTCAAGACGCTCCACCGGGGAAATTTTGGGTACAAAGGGCAGCAGCCAATCGGCAGCGAGGAGAAATAAAAAAACGTTCTCGGATTGGCTACTTTCAAATCCATCCCAATTCATAGTTATTTTTTATATGGAAATATAGCTGAATTCATGTTAATATTTATGTTACAAAATAAATATAAATATTAGTAAATGATATATGTTCTTGTATTTTTCCACATCCGCTGTACCACATATAAACGAGGGGTTACTGTATTGGCAATTGCTTCCACCCAAAAAAGTAGACCCTTTAGCATTATCAGTAGAGTAGATCAGTAGAACTGTCAAGTCCAGCTTTTCAATTTATTTCCAGATTTCTTTGAATGTGGATTTGTTCCAGTCTTTTTCACAGCCCACCCTTCAGTTTGCTTAATGTTAACTGTTAGCTGTTCCATAGTGACAGCAGCTAACTGAAAAGTTGATTTAGGGGTCAAAAACACTCCTTTAATACAGACTTCTCTTTTGTAACTGACCAAATGGGTTGCCATATAAAATGTCATGATCGATTGGCTGATTTCTAAAAAGAGTCATCACTTAGCAAACAAATGAAAAAAGTAGAACCATTCTCCACCAGTTAGATTGTGCTGGCGGAACTAACAGTTGTATAATGAGCGTGGCGGGTTCTCGGACATGCCAGAAGTCTGGTTTCCGAGGCTACTCACCCCCCCACTCCCACCCATGAAGTGTTCCATTTGATTGTGGGCCCCTCGGAAACCCAGCACTTTTGAAGTCGGCCGTGGGTTTGACCCTGGGTGTGAAACTCAGACAGCCTGTGCTTATTCTGCTGTGGTGATGTCTAATCAGCCTAGTGGAATTAAAGCTGGAGACGGATGTGAGGGTGAAGTGGGAAGGTACAGTATTATTAGATCCAGACAGACACAAAAGCATTCACGCTGTTCAAAATAAAGGTGCTATGGGTGGGTTTCTAGAGCATTGCCGAAGGAGAGCCCCTCGGTTTCTTCAAGTACTTTTTGATGATGTTTTTTAAAAACTCAATTAAAAGCAAGCAATCTCCCTCTCTCTCTTTCTCCCTCACTCTCTTGCCATTAGAAACCACAGACAGTTGCGTAGAGCTTATTTCTAATGCTGGTTTCCTGCCTTTGCAACCCAAACCCACAAGTGGCTGAGACGGCTTGACCACAGCAAGTGCTGGAACCTCACTACACATTACAAACGTAGCATTAGCATTAGCATAGTCTGCTTGGATAATCAAGTCAGTGACAAGGGATATTACCATTCAGGATTTATAATAATAATAATAATAATAATAATAATAATGATGATAATAATAATAATAATAATAATAATAATAATAATAATAATAATAATAATAATAATAATAATAATAATAATAATAATGATAATAATAATAATAATGATAATAATAATAATAATAATAATAATAATGATGATGATGATGATGATGATGATGATGATAATAATAATAATAATAATAATGATAATGATAATAATAATGATAATAATAATAATAATAATAATAAAAACTTTCCGTCTGTACCTCATATCATGCCATCCCTACTTCGTATCAGTTCATTACAATTACAGCAGACATACACACTTGCACATACACACATGCACACTGTAATAGAGCAGTCTCTAATTCCTGCTCTCCTCATTTTGTCTGTCTCAGGTCAGAGAGGAGAGAGAGGACCCAAAGGAGATAAAGGTGATCGAGGTGACCAAGGAGATAAAACAGGTATGACCTTTGATCTGGACCCTTATGCACAATCTCCTGAAACTTTCCCAAGAAACATACACACAGATACACACAAGCATATGTACACACACACACACACACACACAGAGCCTATCTCATGAGAAACAGCTTGTTGATGTTAGCAAAAGAGGGAAAATAGAGGTTGTCATGTAAAATGAATTACTTCTGTACATAAACCTGCACAAATATCGTAAGTGCTGTCACAGGAAAGTGAGATGTGGGGTCTCTAAGGTCTCAGTATAAGTGTGTGTTCTTGAGTCCGGGCGGCTCCTCGCGGTGCAGCTTGAGTCTCTGGCTGGTCCGAGCGGTAAATGAATGGTGTGTTTCAGTCCCATGATCTCATCTGTCTTGCACACACCAACGCAGCTCAGGAAAACAGAATTGTGTGTGAAAGCGGCTCCAGGATCAAAGACGCGCTTCACATTTTTCTCTCCCTTCTTTTATTCATAAAGCTCTTTTCAGATGAAGTGCTGTACACATGTTTCCAGCTGTGCGACGACTCTCACCTTTCAACCAGTGCCCTCGGGAATGAGACGTCAGCATAACGGCCGTTTCATTATGCACTTTAAACGCCGCATTACAACATCTGCCTTTGACAGGTTAATTATTTCAATCGGGCCCAAGCAGGGAGGGGGGAGGACATGCAAGACATTGCACAAACATAA
Organism: Clupeocharax schoutedeni; assembly: GCA_037974565.1. Lineage (NCBI taxonomy): Eukaryota > Metazoa > Chordata > Actinopteri > Characiformes > Alestidae > Clupeocharax > Clupeocharax schoutedeni. The sequence goes on from JBBPDH010026891.1 coordinate 5,164, forward strand.
ATGAATAATTCTTCCTTTGGTGTATTCATATTAATCTGTCATTTATTTAACCCAGGCCTTTTTTCTATCAAAATATACACAGTCAGAACTTAAGGTTATTGAAAACAAGCCACTCTTGCAACGCTTGATAAGAGAAAAAATATTTTTTGTAATTTTTTTATAGAAATCAATGCAATGCATATTTCTCAGACCATGGACTAATGCAAAGCCATACCAGGCTGTTTGACATGTGCTGCCATAACAACAGTGAGCAGGTGTGCATTATAAACCTAAAACACCCATTATTTTTATTATTATAATTATTAGTAGTAGTTAGTAGTAATAGTATTCTCTTTTAAAAATAGGGCATGTGTTCTTTAAGCATTTCCATAGAATAACCCCAAGTCTTAAAAACCCTTTAAAGAACACTGACTTAAGGTAAAAGTTCTCCACCACTTTAAAGGTTCTTTCCAAGATTTTTATATAATGTGTAGGTTTCTTGGTTTTAAGAATGGTCATTTCAAAAAATCCTCTGGGAGTTTTTTTGGGCGCCAAAAGTGTGTTATAGTGAAAGTGATCATACCACAGCACACAGCGTGAACAGCACGAAATTCTTCCTCTGCATTTAACCCATTCACCAAGTGAAGCAGGGGGCAGCCAGGAACACGGCGCCCGGGGAGCAGTGCGTGGGGACGGTACCTTACTCAGGGTACCTCAGTAGTGCCTAGCGGTCTGGGGGATCGAACCCAGACTTTCTGGTCACAGGGCGAGTGCCCTAACCACTAGGCTACTGTGTAATCTTGTATTATAATGTTTAGAATCTTCATTTAGTTTATTTTAAAGATATTCATAATATTTATAGCTTCTTGGCATGGCCTTGGGTGTCTGTTTTAATCGGCAAACTTTGTATTAAAACTGCAAATAAGATTAGAAATTATGTTGAAAAGAAAAATGCAGTGTAAAAGAAAACATACACAGCTTTTCGTTTTCTCCCTTAATAGCCTCTCTCAGCTTTGTGTTATCAGTCCAACCCATCAACTGTTCAGTCAGTTTCATGCTGAAAATGAACTGAACCATTGTTCAGTTTACTCTAGATTGAGGCCTCTTTCAGTTGGACTAAAAGTTGGTTCTTTGGCCCAGACTTTGGCCCAAGGCACCTCTCACACCTGCTATTTTGGACCAAACTCAAGAGTCAAAATGCCCAGACTAAATATGGGACCCTAACCCTCTGAGGTCCGAGGCCTGTCATGCACTTTGAGGTTTGCTACACCTTTACCTCTTTAAGTATTTCATCAAAATAAAAACATCCATGCAAAAGTGACACATATGGTTACATACTGGAAAACCTCAGCAATAATAATATGAGAGAAAAGTGAATGTAATGAAATGAGGTTTTATTAAAAAACCAAAAACTTATTTTCAGAGGTCTTCAAACAAAGTAAAAAAAACAATATAAATATATCTGAACAAGACTTGAACCTTGTAAACATATGTTTTGGCTACACTAAAGAAAGAAGAGAATTCAGAAATGTGCTGTATTTTCAATACAAATTGTAAAAAAGTCAGACTACCTAACTCTGAAGCCAGTGGCTCTTTCACATGCATATTAAATAGATGGGTGTACTACACCTGTAACCCCCTCCCTCTGACATGGCCATGTGTCAGTGGCTGTTATTGTCTGCCTGCCCCTGCTACTGCGAAGAAGAGAAGAAGAATTAGCAGACCCCATCCTGATGCCAAGCAACATAACAGTTTTGGTTGCAATTAAGGCAGAGGTAGATGTTACATGTGTCGCACTTCCACTGAGTTTTTGTTCCTTGCCACTTGCAGTACACACACAGGCTTTGAGACCATTACCGGCCCTTGTTCCATCTGAGCTGAGCTCAGTCCCACAAACATGCATGTGTCGAGCCACCTGCACGGGAGCTAGGCACGCCTTTGGGGGTGGAGAAGTCAGCGGTACTTGCTTGTGGCTCATGCTTTCCTTCTGCATGTTTTGCGTGAGTTCTTTGTAGAGGATGAAGGCATTTGTTGCAGCAATGTCCAGGAAGTGAAGAAAGAACTGTGAAAGAACACAGTTTTGTGCTGTGCTGTGCTGTGCTGTGCTGTGAAGCACTGGATCAGCTGGTTAGACAAAGCCACATGTACTTGTTGTACTCTACCATGGGTTTGAGACATGGAACAGACTGTGCTGACCAAACACCTTACTCTTCGCTGCACTACATCCTCGGTGTACGGCGCGTGGATAGTGGAGCAGACAGACACTTCTCGTGTATCCATCCACTTCACACAGACCACAGGGCCATCTCTTTTCCAGCAAGTTGTTCCTCTGAGCAATTTTTCTTCAGTTTTTCTTCTCTGTATGTTCCACAGGCACCAAACTTGACAGCATACAAGTCCTTGAAAAGCTTTGGGCTGGTGAAGAATATTGTATTTAACATTTAGATTTAAGATTTAGCATTTAAATTTAGATTGATTTTTTTAATTTAGATTCAACATTTAGATTTAGATTTAACATTTGAATTTAACATTTAACCATTATGCAGCAAGAATATGTACCTAAATTTAACACTTTTAATGTGTAGAAATTGTGTAAACATTGCACTAAATGATGAAAAAATGACACAAATTTGTGAAGCTGTTTTTATAAATGGCACCCATAGGTGTATGCTAGCTGGCTGCTTGACTAAACGCCCGAACATACTGCAGCAGTGGTCATATCAAGGCAGTTAGCCGCCATTCTAGTGTTAAATTATTTTTTATTTTCCAAAGCCACAGGGAACGGCAACATAAGGATGAAAGAGCCACATGTGGTTGTCGGAAAAAGCACCAACAACAGCTAGTATAACAGATATTAGGCTACATACTCATGGGAATTGTCCTCGACTGGATCACGATGAAGCTCAAAGTGCCTCTGTTCATCTTCACTGTCATCTTTGCGTCGTCTGACTCTCTCTCTCCAAACCAAGGTGTTCCTGGATCAGCAGCACGGCTTCTGTAGGCCACGTCTTCAGTTCACTCGACATCCTTCCAAAAAGTTTTCCAGTGTGTAGAACGAGTTTGTGCATTTGTTTATAGGTGAAATGGGCGTGCTCTCACTGCCCCCTGCTGCCAATCACGCCTCTGCTATTCAGGTATTCAGATTAGCATCTGAATAGCTGAGAAAAATCACATGCTCCCTTTTTATTCTACTTACAAAGCGCCATCAATATATTTAATTTTAAAACATAGATATTTGAAAACTATAGGGTTAAAGGTTTCTAGTGGTGTTATATGTTTCTAGGACAAAAACTCAAAGAGCTTCAGATGACAGTTTTGGAAAATCTGTTAAATCCCTCTCGAGGGAGCGCAGATCTCAGAGGGTTAAAGCATCAGAGCAGCACAGAGAGGATCCACACCCACTGCCGCTTTAAATGTTATAAGGAAGTAAAACACTCACGCAGGGCCTAAGTTCTGCTCAGACGGGAGAACGATTATTTTTCTGGATGACATCATTAAAGAACACTGGGATACCAAAGCAGGTGCTGATCCCACTGTGTTGAGCACACACACACATTCCAGCAGATTTTGAGAGGGCGTTGTGTTTATTTTTGCTCTGAAATTGGTTTCAGAGGCACGAGAGAGTGTGTGATGGAGGTATGGGTGGAGTGCATGTAAGGGAGTGTGTGAGGATTGTGTTTATAGTTCCAGTGTCTTTTTTTTTGTACCTGTTGTAAATTCTTGGAGGTGTGACTCGTGTGTATAACAGGGAGTGCATGAGTTGTGTGGTGAGAAATAAGTGTTAGGAATGTTTGTGAGAGCACTGTGAGTGAGAGAAGAGCCGTGTGGTCTTTTCCCAGCTGGAGGGTTCTAGTCTATGTTCTAGTCTATGTTCTCACTGTGTCTCCCACAGCCCGAAGATCAGGTGATGCTAAATTAACCTTGTTTGTACACTCACTCTATGAGAGCTGGGATAGGCTCCAGCACCCCACATACCCCTGGATAAGGAGACTAGGACTAGTCTAACTAGAAAAGTAAAACCCATTCACCCGAGTGAAGCAGTTGGCAGCCAGGAACACAGCACCTGAGGAGCAGTGTGTGGGATGGTACGGTGCTCAAAGGTACCTCAGTGGTGCCATTGACAGTCCTTGGATTTAAACCCACAGCCTTCTGATCAGAGTGGCAACTCCCTAATCAGTAGGCAACCAGGTGTCCCAGAGAAGGACTGCTTGTTATAGATTGGTCAGCTGTGGACAACGTGCTGCTTTTATGCTTTTTCTTTACTGCCTCGTTTTAAAATTGTAAAACATGTGGTTCAGGCACAGAGAGTGTGTTTTCAGTCATGATGCATGAAGCTCCAAAGATAACAATAAAGAGAAGAAGATTTTGAAGAGTTTGAAGAGGCTTCATCTGAAGGGGGCCTACGTTGAGTTGGTGTGGAGGATGGAGAACACCGATGATTATGCAGTATGACAGACCAAACCTGAAGAACAGCATCTGTTTACTGATGTACATCTTGTCCCTCTCTTTTTTTTGACTTTCTTTCTCCTGTGCCCCTTTTCTCACCCATCTTTCTTCCACTCTAAAAGGAATGAATGGCATGCGTATGCTGGCAGCTCCATGTGTGTGTATGAAAGTTAGGAAGGTGAGAGTTTGAGGTGTAAGCAGAGAGGCTGGAGCACTTGTAAAGAAACAGACAGCTTGTAAAATGCAAACAGTTGAAAGCTGATGTGTGGTTAAATGGACCGTGGCACACATTCGTCTCTGGCTGGATTCTTTGAGGCTCGCCACAAAGCAATTAACCACTCACATAAATAAATCAATAGCTGTGTAACAGGTCATTCAACACCCACGCCTATACACACATGTGTATGTGACCAAAGAAACAAAGCCGTAAAGCTCCCGTTTTCTGTGAACTTCGGACTTAAATTGGTCCTCAGGGACCCTCACAGGGTCCACATTTTTTTCCAACTCAGTTCGTGGCACAAAGGGTAAGAGTAATACTGTGGATGGTTTGGGGGTCCCTGAGGAACACCATTGAAAACCAATGTGAAAACAAAAGTCAAAGTTTGAACGGTTCACACCAAACAAGGTAGATGTGAAAGCAGCCTCACTAAGACAGCCGGATAAGTGGGCATCTGGGTTTTCGGGGCCTGTCAGAGTGGGATTTTGGCTTCTTCTGCTGAAGCTGAGCAGCTCCGCCAGCAGTGATGAAAGCAGGGCAGATCGACACCAGTTCTGCTAGAGTCAAGTCGATTTAGAGCAAAAGTTTCTAAACTTGGGCCTGCGTCCCCCCAGTGGGCTGTGATGGTACTGTTTTTGACATTTAACCCCATATAATAAAACGATCCTTTTATTTAAATGAGATATTATAAATATACATAGATGTATAGATCTATGAAATAGGGGTGTGACGAGACGCTTTT
>JBBPDH010026911.1:0-10547 GCA_037974565.1 Clupeocharax schoutedeni
ATATACTCAGACTAGAAATATATTAAGAAAGGAATAGTACAACTTACCCATAATAAAAGTATACTAAGAGGAGAATATAGTTTAAGTTACAATTAGAACACTCTGTACAGTAAGTAAACACAACTGTATTAGTTTTTATCTTTGTGTGAGGTGTATATATCCATCAATGGTGACATGATGGATTTAGAAAAGGCTGTAAATGATCTTTTCTAAAGAAAAAATAATGATTTTTATGACTGATTTTAAATCATTGTGTAAAAATATTTTTTAATATTAAATCTTTTAATATTAAGTTATTTTGCACTGCAAGAGCAGAAATATTTAAGATTTTTTAACCTTTATTTACTTTTTCCCAGTGTGTTTGAAAAGTGTCATCCATTCGTCTCTCCTGAAAACTACATCAAGGGCTGCCAGTTTGACAGTTGTCACATGACCAACCCTGCTGTGGTGTGCACCAGTTTGCAGACCTATGCTTTAGCCTGCTCCCAGTTTGGCATCTGTTTACACTGGAGAAACTTCACTGATCTGTGCAGTAAGCCAGTTGATCATATACAGCATGCAGTTTTATTAACATGCATTTTGTCACATTGTCATTGTCGTGTAATGATACTCAACCATTCAAATATGTCAGATTTTGGGCAACAATCAAGTTAGCACATTCACAAGCAGTTGAGTTATCTGATAATGTGCTCACATGGTAATTTGGTATTTTTTTCTGAATATGCAACATGTTCCTTTTGCATTGCTTATAAGTTTGAAGATGAAGTTTTGAAATAAGCATGTAGTGTTTACTGTTTCTCAGGAACTTTGCCTTTATCTGGTGATGTTTACACACATGCATAGATAAAGAAAAACTAAAGAAATTAGAGCACTGAGATAAAATCCACATTTCTTGAAATCCAATAATGGCTTTAATCCTATCTTTGTAGACTGCTTCTGTTTAAATTGTCTCTATATTTATCGAATAATTACTGAAATTCAGTAATGATTGTACTTGTTGTCCGCATATAAATGCTATCACTTATTGATAACAAACAGGTTTGTTACGATAATATTCAATGTCTTGCACAGCATCTGCCAGTGGAACATACTGATATTCATATTAGAATTAGTTAATGATGTCCTGAACATAATACTGCATGTTGTCCTTCCTCAGCTATTGAATGTCCAGGAGACAAAGTCTACAAACCCTGTGGACCTGCTGAACCTCCTACCTGCGAGGACAGGTGGTCCTTCATGTCCATACTCATGACATTGCCAAGAAAAAATGGATATATATATACTTTCTTGTAACTAAAGTAACTAAAGCACTTTCATTTCAGATGGCTGTGTATGAGCTGGGTAATGCATGTTTGGTTAGACATGTTCATTTGAGTGATTGGAGCTGTGAATAAAGAACGTATTTTACTGTTAGAAATTGTTCACATGATGACAAGGTTGGTAAAGGTTTCATTTCCCATTTTATCTTTCATGTAAGTTCTGATCAACGACCCATGAACGTGACCACTGAGGGTTGCTTCTGTCCTGATGGCACGCTGCTTTTCAACAAGGAGTCAGGCGTGTGTGTTGACAAGTGTGGTAAGTGAAGGCTCTACCAGGACTAGTATGCTTTCAGAAAGAAAAGGGCTGTTTATTTATTTGAGATCATGATGAATAAATACAGAAAAAGTGTTCCTGTGGCATGAACTTCGGTGCTACTGACTGCAGTATCTGTATGACAAGTCAATATCCTAGCATGAGCAGAGTTTTCAGAAGGAAGACAGCATTATAATGTACAGGTAATTTACTTATTAACTCTTATAGTCAATGTGAACACACCACAGCACAGAACACAGTGGGAACAATGTGAACTTCTTTCTCTGCATTTAACCCATTGACCAAGTAAAGCAGGGGTCTGCCACCAATGAGGTGTACCCGGGGAGCAGTTTATGGTGTACCTCGGTTGTAACACTAGGATTTGGGTTTCGAACCCCCAACCTTCTGCTGGCAGGGCCAATGCCCTAACCACTAGATCGTCCATTTAAATAAGACCACAATGAGTCACAAGGTGTATTTTTCAAACAAAATTCAGTTTTCATGTTAAATGTCTTGACAGACTCCCAGCGACCAAACTAAACAGTACGTTTCGTATATGTGTCAATTAACCAGACTGTGGTCAGTGGTTGGAATAATCTGAACCTCACACTTTAATGCCAAATGTCACAGTTACATGTATAATAGTGATAAATATAAATGGATTTGTAGTTTTTAAGCAGGCTTGTAATACTCATTGTTTGCTCTGCTTCTATAGGATGCCTGGACCCTTCAGGTGAAGCACGAGAGGTAGGATAGCTCTAATGCCTTAAATATTAACCTCCAGTTTTTAGGCCAGTGTACTAGCCATGAAGGCCCTGGCAACCTTTTGACTCGTCAATGAGTCAATTATAACTTAGAAGTTATGATAAAAAGAAAATATGTTTATTCAAAGCTGTTAATGAAATATATTTTGGTGTGCCCTTACATACTTATTGATTCTACTGATAATAGTACCTTTGGGACCAACCAATATCATAACATGATGTTTCCTATATACATGTATCATAACATCCTTTCAATCTTGTCAGTTTGGAGAGGAGTTCCAGTATGCCTGCCAGGACTGCATTTGTGATGCATCAACTGCATCTGTGATCTGTAAACCGAAGAAATGCTCCAACAGCAACCAGATAACATGCAGTGAGCCTGGCTTCATTGTGGTCAATGAGACAGATCCCACAGATGAATGCTGCACTATACTCACCTGCCGTAAGAGTTTGGATCATATGTTATAACTTGTTTATGATGAACTGTTATAATGAAATGTGAATAATTATTGCATTAATTATTTTAAGAGAACATATTTTTAACATTTAACTTTTGCAAAAATACTCCAGAGTATCCTACCAGATATTGCTTGTCTGAGAAATTAATTACTGACATGTAGAGCTCAGTTATTTGCTTTCTTCTGTTGTCCTAGGATGTGACAGCAGCTCCTGTCCAACTGTGGATGGGAAGTGTAATATTGGCTACGCTCCCGTACTCAAAGTGCCTGAAGGAAAATGCTGCCCTGAACTTACATGCGGTATTTGTCATATTACCACTGATGTTTTCTGAGTTTTCTTATAGTTTATGTATCTCATAGAATTTCGTGCATTGTTCTCACAGAGCCCAAGAAAGTCTGTGTGCACAAAAACATGGAGTATGAGGTAAATATGCGGGATAACACGTGTGCACCTAAATGCCTTATTGAAAATGTTACATCAAAATGTTAAAGGTTTAATGTTAATTACATCCAAACTCTCCCTCCTAGCCTGGTACCACAGTCCCTGTAGTGGACTGCCAAGAGTGCCGCTGTACCTGGGATGTGGATCCAAAATCACAATTGTACCAAATTCGGTGTGGATTTGTGACTTGCGATGAGAATTGTGAACCAGTGAGTATTTCTTAGGTTTCTGTACATGTACAAAACACTGGATATACAAGAGTGCAATGCAGTAGATTAAGGTGCTCTTACATCATTGGGAAAAGAAGATCAGTTGATCTGACCGTGAACTGAAGTTGCTTTATTTAACTATTTATCTGAAAAAGTCTCACTCTCACTCTCTCTCTCTCTCTCTCTCTCTCTCTCTCTCTCTCTCTCTCTCTCTCTCTCTCTCTCTCTCTCAGGGATATGAGTATATGGAGCCAGTTTCTGATGATGAATGTTGTGGGACATGTGTGCAGTCCAAGTGTGTCATTAACCTCAATGGCACAAGACAAGTACTGCAGGTAAAGTCAGAGGTCCATTAAGAAAGAGAACTAAACGGTATAATCACTTTGTGAAATATGCTACAACTGAAGACCAAGTAGGACACTGTATTTATAAAGTGTTTGTCAACCATAAATTTAGGGCCTTTAAACAGTTTTGCAAACTCTAGGGATAGAGGAGATTTTCATATAGAGTGTGTCTGATCATATTTATGCACTTGTATTTCTCTGTGTAGCGTGGAGCAGAATGGGCCCCAAGAAACCAGGCCTGTGACCGGTTCACCTGTGTGTACATCGGTGGACAATACATTACCACTAACTACAAGATCCAGTGTCCTCCATTCAATGCTGACAACTGCCAGCCTGTATGTATATATGCACAAACACAAACAGCTATATATATATATACACACACACACACACACAAATACTCAATATTAAAATGCAAATTAATATCTTATCAAGTAGATAACCTATAATGAGATCAATCAAAATAAATATAAGATTAATTCATTCTGCATATATGATAAAAAATGATTACATAACAATATGAAACTTGTTTTTAGTTTAGTTTAACTGAAACCTTCCTGTCATCTGTTACAGTAATATCATTCAGCGTATTAATATAATGATTACAGGTCGACTGATATATTTTTTTCTAAACCTGATGCTGATGCTGATATGTAGAAGTCAGGGTTAGCCAATGCCCGATATATGCTGCCGATATTTTTTTGGCCAATAATTATACGTTGCCCCTTTGTTTGTGTAAAATATCGCACTAATAAGAACAATAAGAACACTGACTAAACATAAATAAAACATAAATAACAAATAAAACTGTAAATGTCTAAATAAATCTATAACATTTGAACTAAAAAAATTTTCAATTTACAATTCTATTTCCTGATGGAAAATAAAATTGTAAACATTACAAACAGTAGAGTGCTTCTTCCCCCCACCCATCCCTCACTGAGAGTTCTTAGTATTTCCAGTTTAAGAGCTGCAGGTTGAATTAATGCAGATTTTAATACCCGTTTTAAAACCACTGTTGATTCAAACGTTTGCCATAGTTAACTTACGATTACTCGCACCTTTAAACATACTGCTTTTAATACTCTTATCAAGTAGAACAATGTGAACAATATAAACAAAAGTGGAATAACATTTGGTTTGCAAACAGCTTTTTAACAGCAATGTTCCTTTAAAAAACTTAAACATTAATGTAATCAAATCAGACATAAAGCCAAAGTTATTTGCCACTGCAGGGTATTCATGTTGTAACTAGCCTGTTATTGAAAAGGAGTTCCTCTCTGAGCCCATTATGGAAACCATTATGTCAGCTACAAAGAGGGACCAACTCCATATGAAACTCTCTGTTTCTGAATCACATTTGGTGTAATGGTCAAAAAGTAATGGGAGCTCTGCACATGTCGGCTGGACGTGTCAGGCATCCCATTACTTTTGTCCATATTATAATGAGCAGCACAGCAGGACTGTACCTCCCATGAGGCTTTTACACTCGGTGGCTGGTTGGCCTTTTCTGTTGTTTTTGGCGAATGTTAGAGGGGGGTTGGCTTGTGTTAGTAGCAGTAGGGATTTATTATGTGTTAAATATATGTTTGTGTTGTCATGTAGTTAGTTTCAGTCCTTCTCACCATTCACCCTCCTCCAGAATGTTAGCTGCAGGATCAAGGTAAGTAGAGAACTGTGAGGTGGAGTAATATTTGGGCATGCCACTAGGAGTGCTATGTTCTTGTCACGATGGTCAGGAATGAACGGCCGTATCACCCTTGTTGCGTGGAGGACGGCCCTGGTGTGACTGGCACGCGAGAGCTGGTAAACCATGCTGTTTACTCTGAGAAGGCTCCTGTAAAGGAGTTGAGATCTTTGCGCACTAACAAGGCCGCGTTCTCACTCGCACACACAGGAGGATCGGTACTCACGGAACCTGATTTGGGTTGGAATAGGGACACTGGGTATGACGCTTGTAACTTCAATGACTGTGCGAGGTCTGTATACCTGTTACCTGCTTATATACCTGATGTGCGGTCATTTCCGGTGCCTCATGACCGCATGTGGCCCGGTGTGCGTGACAGTTCTGCCTTTAAGCAGATTGAGCTGAGAACTATAAAGATAATTTTCACTTGGAAGAGAACGTGTCTTCGTGTTTTTACTTTCGATTGCCACGATAGTAAAAAGTACAGCTCGCATTATTCTAAGGAAAACTCCAGACTTTCAAAATATAAGGATTTTTGAAAACCTGTGTTAACGCAATAAAATAGTTGTCAGCGTTCATGCGATAATAATGTTTCTTTTTTCATATATATGTCTTTGAAACACTTACCCTTTTTTCACAACTCAGAAGTGGCAGCATGGATCACGTGTACCCCTGCAAAACGTGGCTGTCTGCAGAGATGCCTGAATATCGGCGTACTAAACTTGGCCGATCAGCCGATGCTGATCTCATATAAAATGCTAAATAGCGGCTGATATATCAGCGAACCGATATATCGATTGACGTCTAATAAGGATGTATATTAATACACGTTTGTTGTTTTGAAATTGCTGACATGCAGTGACACAGTTGTGATGTTCTGGTGTGCTCTCTAATCTGCAGGGTACAGTGCAGCTTTCTGCTGACGGCTGCTGCCCAGTTTGTGAGTATCTCTCTAAAGTAATGCATCTTTATCAAAGCACTGATGTGTAATTGATTCAAACCATCTATTTCAGGTGTATAATTTACACTATTACATTTAATTGTATTACATTTGTAATAATTGTTAATACAACTACATTGTTGTATTCCTACATTGCAATTGTTTAATGCAGAGGAAATTCAGAACTCTAAACTGCAGATTAAATTTGCATTTATTGTGTTGTTTCAGGTGTGGTGAAAGAAAAGGGATGTAGAGTAGGTACCATTTCTGATTACATCATTCACAACAACTGTCAGTCAGAGAGTGAAGTGAAGCAGACTTACTGTGAGGGAGACTGTAACAGCTATAGCAAGTGAGTACACACACACACACACACACACACACACACTACACATACGGGGGAGCCATGGGGTTAATATACTTATTTGTCTATATTTCAGGTACTCTGAGCTGGGCTCTTCGTCTTGTAGCTGCTGTCAGGCTTCCCACACTAGTAATCGATCAGTGACCTTGAAATGTCTAAATGGAGACACGGTATCACACAGCTACATCCACGTGGAAGACTGCAGCTGTAGTCAGACCAAGTGTCACACAAGTAACTAGGAAACACAAATGCAGCTAATGTTCACCAGAGATGCAGCTATAAACTAATTAGAGAATCTTCTGTTTGTAACAGAAACAATCTTAACCCTATAACAAAACCCGCTTGGCTATGATCACTATGCTCTGAATTTCTCTCTCTGCTCTCATCTGCTCATGTCTTTTCAGTTATCCTCTATGGTGTCTTTTAAAAAATTTAAATGCCGCTTTATATTTCTATCATTGAAACTGTTTAAATAAATTGCATTATGAAAAATATTTGCCAACAGTTGGATTATTTGCAGAGATTTGCAGTGTGCAGATATATTTCACAAGAATGTATTTAAAACACACCGTAGTGTCTATAGTTTATTGGAATTTATGTTCGGATAGGCTAGTATAGTCTTCAAAGACAAAGTCAGTTAAAAAACTGTGAATAAACAGTATTCGTGTGTGAAGGATTATGGGATCTAGTATACTGATCTCAATATCACTGTGTAAAGTCTGGCAGTTTACACTCGTACAATGTGTCAGTGTGAGTGTGCAAATAACTACACAGTCTTAAGCCCAAAAAAGCATTTGTCATTCTGCAGATCAACACATTTGGGCTTCATGATGCATCAAACAGGTTTCAAAATAACAATGAAATCAGTTGAAAGGAATTTGAGTTGAAAGAAATTTGCGTAGAATATGAGCTGACTTCGATACATAAATAATGCATAAAGATTAATTCATAAATAAAGCATTTTTCATTCTAAGGTCCTGGAGATCAATTTGCAACACCTAATCCAATTAATAAACTCCTTCGTAAGTCCTTGACTGTATTACTGTTAGGTAAGATGATCAGTGTGTTATATGCAGGTTAGAGCTATATGTAGGAAAGTAAGTTAAGTCATTTTTAGGAGGAAAGCCAACAGTTATAGAATGTGAAGCTATAACAGTCTATGCAGAGCTTATCTTGTATGCAGTGTTATGGCCCTGGCTCAAAAGGCCACACATACCCCAAAGTGCACCAACCCCTCCCCCCCAGGAATAGCCGCTATCCCAAACCACAGTTTGAATAAAGGTTGGTGGTTTATTAAACCCAAATCTTCAGAAAAGGGTATGTCCAAAACAACAAACAAAACCTTCTCAATGCTACCTTTAAGAAAAAATGTCTAAATACCCTATTACCCAAGAAAAGAAAAATACATAAACCTACTCATAACCTCCCTACCTAACCAAAAACAGAGACAACACCTCCCACCTTTTAATAAAACAAAAAGGCCCCCTTTTCCTAAAGGGTTCATGTAACATACGCATGCCAACACAGAGCAAGACTCACAGCACTCGCAGCACATTTGAAAAGTTCCAGGTAACAAACACCTTGGCCCACAATGGAGGAAGAACAAAGAAAAACCAGAAGCCCCCGCTGGGTTCCTACTTCCTCCTTCCTTATTCCTTTCCAGCATCCGGTCAGCCAACAGGAGACAGCTCCGCCCCAAAAACCTGCAGCAGAGAAAGAGAGAGAGAGAGAGAGAAAGAGAGACGACCTACTCTAAGGTCGTAACAACAGAGTTTATCTTGTACTGGATTATATTAGATTAACAGCATATTTAATAAAAATGCAGACGAGGATGCAGGGATGCAAATAATGGCAGTGTATCCCAACAATGACTCATCAATGTGTGGAGCCATTCTGAGGATCAGACAAATATGATCCTACATAGGTCTGACCTGAAGAGTGACAAACACATACAAACCCAACATGGGGTTGAATGTGACTTTTTATTTGCACACACAAAATAAGCCCACTGAAAACAAAATTAAATCAGTCAATTGTTTCCCAACTCATCTCCGTTCAGGGTCCTTTATATCTGGCTGGAGAACCTAAAAGGGGTATGGCTCCTTCCCAATATCTTTCAAGGAACCCAGCAACACTGTGTTCAGGTCAACATGATGGTTGCTTCGTCACAGTACCAAAGTCAACTCCCTTATCGTCCAGCCAGTGAGGTCTAAAGTGAAGCAAGGTTTGACAGCAGAGGTGGTAATAGGTCCTATTACTCCCCCTTATTATGTGGCATCTCTACCTTTTGTAACAGTCGCAATTGTGTGGTGTCTCTTTAAGACAGCATGAGTCAATGTTTTGGTGATGTCAGTACGTATACGCCACCACGCTCCATAGAGCGCAGAAGAATCATGATTACAGGTAGCCGCATGGACTGAGAGGGACTTTATGTTCCTATCATCCAAACTCAGAGTAATGTAACGGGTTGTATGAATACTGCTTGCCTCAGCCCTTCAACTGGGGTTTGTAAGGTTCATGAAGAGTGTATGTAATTTTAGATGTGAGAGAACAAAAATGGCGCAACAACGTCCAGACGCCTTCTTGATTGCTCCGCACAGACTGTGCTCTTTTTTAGTTTCTTACTTATTTTTTGCCTCATTTCATGTTCCAAAGTCAGCTGGTTAAATAGTTCATGATAGCAGAACACTTCTCAACATTGGTAATAACTTTGCACATTTAATCTCGGACACTTTTAAACCTGACCCGACGTGGCCGACTGAGATACTGCGCAGCTCGGACAACAACAAAGGACATGACGCTCACCCAAGGCGCAGAACAAACACCATTTTCCTCATCCCTCAATACGAGCAAACCATACGCAGAGACCAGGCAGTCACGAGGGAGGTAAAACGCTGGTCCGTGTTCAGAGCATGCCATCAGATGACATCAACGAGTTCACAGAGGTAGCAGTTAGCTTTGTTAGCAAACTAGCGGAGGAGATCATTCCTTCAGTGAGAATAAAGACATTCCCGAACCAGAAACCGTGGGTGGATAGATCAATCCGCGCTGTGATCCACCACCACTTACAACGCGGGTCTCGCCACCGGCGATATGAGTGCCTACAAAGCGGCTTCATATGGCATTTGGCGCGCGGTGAGAGATGCCAAACGCCGGTATTGGGAGCGTGTGGAGTCTCACTTCCACCAGGATGTGGCATGGGCTATGCACCATCACGGACTATAAACCAAGGACACCGCGATCAGCGGCGATTCCACATTCACCAACGAGCTGTACGAGTTCTACGCCCGTTTTGCTGTTAGCCAGATGGCTAGTGCTAACTACAGCCTGACAACGGAGGACGGTGATGTGATCAGCGAGGAACGAATGATAAGCTCCATGGAGCGTGACGTCCGAGCGGCGCTGAAAAGAGTGAACACCAGGAAAGCGGCGGGTCCAGACGGTATCACCAGCCATCTGCTGCATTGCTGTGCTGACCAACTAGCAGGTGTATTTACTTCCATCTTTAATGAGTCCCTGGCAAAGTCCATGGTCCCCACGTGCTTCAAAAGAGCCACCATCATCCCGGTGCCCAAGAACAACAAGCCCTCATGCCCGAACGACTACCGACCGGTTGCACTGACTTCTGTTGTAATGAAGGTGTTTGAGAGGCTGTTGAAGAACATCATCTCCTCCTCCATCCCAAGCAGACTCGCTTCACTTCGCCTACCAACCCAGCAGATCCACAGAGGGCGCCACGTCATGCACACCACTCTCAGTCACGT
>JBBPDH010026938.1:0-10547 GCA_037974565.1 Clupeocharax schoutedeni
ATGCAGAGGAAGTATTTCGTGCTGTTCACACTGTGTGCAGTGGTGTGTTCACGTATGACAAATGGTCACTTTCACATTATTCACATTATTAAATCTGTTTCATGTTCGCCTGAAATCTTCACTCCATACTGCCAGTCATATTGACTTGTTTGGAAAAACTGCAGCAGCACATTTTCCAGTAGCCTACTTTGCCATACACTTAGTCTGAATAAGCACACGCCTTATACATATAGTGTTAAACCTTTCACAATTCTCATATCATCACATGGCCACATAAGAAAATGACTCAAAGTGGCAGCCACCAACATAGAGTTTTGTATCTCAAAGAATGATCAGACTGTAAAAGAGAAAAACAACAATCCATCTTTACTGTCTCATATACTCCCTCTCTTGCTGTATTCCACACATTACGCTAGCTGATCATAATCACAGGTCCGAGTTATGAAGCTCTGACATCGGAAGGCATTCACCTGAACATGGGTGGTGGAGATGTGGAGGAAGTCACCTGCTCTGTGATTGATGGCGTGGCTTACAACCAGATGTGCCAGTCTGGAGCAGTAACTCGGAGCAGCATCCCAGAAACAGGTTGGAGAAATGTTCTGTTTTGGTTATGGTGCAGGCTTTACATTAGTCTCAATAGCTTTATACTAGTAGAGGAGAAAATGTTCATTTGGCATAGCAATAATTTGAGTGTGGAAATAATTACTCCCTAAAACCGTATGCATTTTTTTTAGGTCAAGACACCTGAAGGCCTGTGTCTGTTCATTTGTACCCTAAAACAAACCAAAATTGACCCACCCTAATAAAACCCACAAACTTAAGATTATTTATTATTATTTTTATTTAAAAGCACCTTTCATGGCACTCAAGGGCATGTTACAAACAAGTAAAACAGATCATACAAGTTATTATTGATTGTTTTAATCAATAATCAATCAATATTATTGAAAATATTATACTTTGTGACATATATTTTATTTTAGGGGTCAATATAACATTGTTTTGCAGACTTGAGCGAAAAGCAGATGTTGGAGCCCAGTGAGGAGTCACACAATCAGAAAGACCTGCAACGCTCTCCCAACAGGTCTGTTTAAAATATGAAAATATTAGTCACTGCCCTAATAGGATTTTACAGCAGTGTGTGTGTTTAAAGTAGCATTCATTAGATATTGCCCTGAATAAATACTGTATTGCCATATTCTCCAGGTCTTCTAGGAGAAGTCGGCGGGGGCCAGTCATTGAGGCAGATGGCATGCTGAAGATGTTTCACTGTCCATATGAGGGCTGCAGTCAGGTGTACGTGGCCATCAGCAGCTATCAGGTAAGGGTAGTTGATACCAGCTACGCATGCATGAATGGATGGTTTGGATGGAAATCTGCTTGCAATAGTGTTGACCTACCCTCTTGTTTAGTCCTAAACGTACAATAATCAGTCATAAATGGTTTCTGCATGTTCACATAAATCGGCATAAGAGTAGGAACTTCTGTGAACCTCATGAACCATTAGTGATGGTTCTCACCTGTGAGTTACTTTTCATCTACGTTTTTATGTACTAAATTTATTTTCTATGTTTTCTGTGGAAACTAGATTGACCTTTTAAATATAAGCTTAAATGTGGTATTAATGGGTTTTTATTATGATTTGACTACAGGATATGGTCTAAAACGGCCCAAACTATCACCGTCTGTGGATTGTGTCCTGGCAGCCATGCGTTGCCCTGTTGTAACGGATGATTAGTTATAGTCGAAGTTAGTCATATAAGGTCTGGTCATAAATGCCATTTTCTAAATGTATCGTGCTCTGGTCAGATTCAAAATTCACAGATTCTCACAGGCCGCCTCACACTTATAGCAGGTTTTATCCAGCTTTTGCTTTTCTTCTTACTTTATTGTTGCTCCTACTTTCATTACCTTAAATAATTTTTAATCTGTCATGCTAGAGTCATGCACTGGTCCACTGGGTCCACGCTAAAACAGGAAGTTAACAGCAAATAGATTCCAGAAAGTACCTGTTGGCACAGCAAAAGGAAGTTCGTCTTTCACTTAATAATTGTTGCTTTATTTAAAAAAAGAAAAGAAAAGAAAAAGGTTTTAGGATTTAAAGGGAAAAGCTAGCATCAGTCAAAAGCACACTATGTGACAAAACAATGGTAATAAATAGAGATGGACCGATTGATTGGCCAGTGATCGGAACCGGACGATTTTTCAGTGATCAGCCGATCACTCACACGTATTGCCGATTTCAAACGGATCTTTTTTGGGGGGTATATTTATTTGCTTATTACATTTAATTTTTAAAAAATTTGTAAAGAAAATTTATGAAAAAAAAGATTTTTGTATTTGCTGTAGAGCTGCCACTATTATAAAAGTAAAGAGGGAAAGTAACTCCCACGTTACATTAAAAAAGTTGAAACCCATTTTTTGGTGTCGTTGTCGTCGACTACATGCAGCAGCTGTGATTTTCTGTTATCTGGGGAAAAAATCAGTATCGGAAAAATCGGTATCGGCCGATCACACTTACAAAAAAATCAGAAATCAGAATCGGCCAAGAAAATTGCAATCGGTGCATCCCTAGTAATAAAACAAAAGTGAAAATTAAGTATAAATTACTCTTTGATTTATTATAGCATATTTCATAGTGATTTATAGTTTATTCATCTGTGAAAACAGACTGCTAACCTGAATACAGCCTAAGAATGTTCCTAAGTCAACTCTACACGTCAGCTACTGGATACACCTTAGATACACCCCACAAATCCGAAGTATTAGTTTTCTTTGTGAAGCTGGTGAGTAAATGGTGGTGCTCTGTGCGTCTGTATCCTGCAGAACCACGTGAACCTGGTTCACAGAAAAGGCCGGACAAAGGTGTGTCCGCATCCAGGCTGCGGGAAAAAGTTCTATCTTTCTAACCACTTACATCGCCATATGATCATCCACTCAGGTACACACACACGTCTGCTTACATTTCACAGTTCACTTTTCAAGACATTTCCACCACAACTGAAGTATGAAACTAAATGACTTAACCTACGCCTATATAACATTTTCCTATAAAATAAAGTTTTCTACTTAAAAACTGGAAACACTAGAGTCTTTGTTTTGTCTGTTTAGGAGTCCGAGACTTCATATGTGAGACATGTGGCAAATCCTTCAAACGTAAAAACCATTTAGAGGTGCACAGGCGCACTCACACAGGGGAGACACCGTTACAGTAAGTTTGATTATGACCTAAGCAAAGACAACAATATGATTCTTCAACACGTTCTCATGAGGTGTAATCTAACTCTAAAAATAAATAAAATGACAATGTTACAGTGAGCTGTGATGTATATCTGATGTGATCTAGAAGTGTGAGGATACCCTTGATACGGATCACTGAAACTAAAATAATAATGGCAGGTCGTCATATTGCCTTGAACCCCATTTTTTGTATATATTTTTGTAAGCTTCATCTACATGTTTGTTTGTTCATTGATCGTTTTAAAGATGTTTGTGCATTTATCGAACAATATTTAATAGAGAAGAAATCTTAGTGTGTATCTGTTTCACATTCATTTTGTCTGTATCTGTGGTCACATTCACAGCCTTAATAAAACATGCTGGATCCCTCCCTCCAGGTGTGAAATATGCGGCTACCAGTGTCGGCAGCGGGCCTCCCTCAACTGGCACATGAAGAAACACACACCTGAGGCGCACTATAACTACACCTGTGAACACTGCGGCAAACGATTCGAGAAGCTCGACAGCGTGAAGTTTCACAAACTCAAAAGCCACCCAGACAAACAGACTACTTGAACCAGAAGGCAATGCCGATGGAAACAGAACAGGGCTTCTGCCAACACCAGTTTCAGTTAGGCTAGTGGCTGGAGGTCAGAGTCGTGTGTTTGGTGAAAGTGTAAACATGCTATTGCATATTTATCAAGCTTAAATATTGGCTTGACCAGGAAATTATGGAACAGAAAGACTGTAGAGAGGAGGAAGGGATAGAAAACAAGCAAGCCAGAAACAAGGAAAGGAGGACAGGAAGACCTTAGAACCCGCAAATATCAGTCAAAAGAGGTTAATGAGTGAAAGTTAAACTGATGCGTTTAGTTTTTGGGTGTCCTGTCAACTTGCTGTGCTGGTCGCAGCTCCCATGGTTTTAAAAATTATGCCCTACACAACAAATGGTGTCTGGTGTCTTTTTATGTCGTTTTGTATGAGCTTTCATATTGTGTTTTGTCCCTCTCAATGATCTGCTGTAAGATCAGTGTCCAGTGAAAGGCAGACTGCTGAAGATGGTGGGTAAACATTCTAATGCCAAGCTGTTTTCCTCATAACCACTGTACTGCAGCAGTTACCTGTTCTGTCTGTAATTGGAAAGTAATATTTTTTGGCTCTGTGTGTCAATCTGTTGGGGTTAAAATGGTGGCTGTGAAGCTAAAGGGAATGTTGGCTTTAATTTGGTTTTTACATAAATACTGGTTGAACCATTTTATACATGGGGTATTTTTCAAAGGACAGTAAGCAGTTGGCTGTGTAGCGTTTTCTTGGTCATCTGTGCCTTTGTGTCGTCACGTCTTGTACAACAGACCTAACAAAAGTTTAAAGGAGTTTGTTCTAGATCTGGACCCTCTCTCAGTATTGTCTTATGAGGAAGTCATCGGCAGTAATGAAGGCTGAAAATCAGAATTAAATCAAGCTTGTTAATTAATATGGAAGAGCTTAGCAAAATTGTCAATTTATTTAATGTCATCTGAAGCTGGAGAGAAATATCTCATTTATAACAAATTTCACCTTAGAATCTAGTGCATAGTTTGGAATATGTATGACCATGGAACAACCAGGCTTTATCTGTGAGAATCTGAATAATACTACAACATGACTGATTGCTACACAGTGAAATTCAAATAGGGTTAGGGTTTCCATCAGATACAAATACAAATACCCTAAAAATAATGCTGAAATTTGACACTAGCTTTATATGTCTGTTGCCATAGTCCCGGGGGATTTACACAAAACAGGATTGCCCAGTTTAGCCAGATGACGTGAGCCCAAAGTCAAGTTTGTGCCCTTATTGGACAGTCCATAACTTTAGGTTTAGGTTAACTAAGAAGTCATTCATTAAAAAATAATCTCAGTGAAGAGTCTTTCAGTATTCAGAATGCTGTTCATAACAGGACTAGGCTTAATCCTGTGGATCCAAACCTACACAAAACTGTATTTCAAATCGTGTGTGCTAGAGTTACAACAAAGTTCTGTCTAAATACTTTTGGACTCAACCTCACAAGATTACCACAGTCAATGCTTTGTTTACAACTTAACAGTCATCAAATGCTTGTAGGCAGTCAAGGCTGTACCTGCATCTCTGCTCCACTCACTTTATTCTGATTTTTCTTTTTCTGGTTGTTGAGCTAAAGTTGTGTCACAGCCAAGCCCCTGTGAGTGAAGGCTAGTTTATGCAGGGTTCTCAAGTCTCACGCAATGAGCGTGAGACACACGCATCTGACTGTCTTCACACGCTCACACTCCAC
Organism: Clupeocharax schoutedeni; assembly: GCA_037974565.1. Classification (NCBI taxonomy): domain Eukaryota; kingdom Metazoa; phylum Chordata; class Actinopteri; order Characiformes; family Alestidae; genus Clupeocharax; species Clupeocharax schoutedeni. Next base: position 5,514 of record JBBPDH010026938.1, read on the forward strand.
ACCTCCGATTTCTCACGCAGAATCTCGGCTGCCCATTAAACACCACCATCAACATTGGGTGCTTCTGTGGTGTCCTGTTGCATCCCAACAAAACACCAACCCCCCGCTCCTCGTTTGGCAAACCGAACCACCGGGTGGTGTCGGTTAGCCCTTCCGCGATCGGCAAACTGACAACCCCCCCACCCCAGCACATCCCGAAAATCTCGGCAGCACATCCCGAAAATCTCACGCACAGGTTTTGAGTAAACTTGAGAGCCTTGTTTATGTAACAGTGCTTTAAATGACTTTTAGCACTGTTAACATTTCTGTGTACAGTTTTCCTTTAAGTAAGGTGAATTGTTTGTGAGACCCTGTTTGTTATCCAGTCTACGAATTGGGCTTTCAGGTATTTGAGCAGATTCTGGCCTTTTAGTCACGAGTAGTAGCTTGCGCCTTTTTCAAAGATGACTAGGCAGAAACCTAGAGTGTGTGTTTTTCCAAGAGTGTGATCTCTTTTGACTCTTTTGTTAGCCGCGCCACTGTGATTTGTGACCCCTTCAAAGCTGTGGATACATTTGCCTACAGGGGATACAACCCGTTCTCTCACACTTCACTGATACGCCCACACAAAGCAGGTTTGCAGTTCTATTGTCTGAAAGCTCACATTTGCTCCCATTAACTCTCAGAAAAAGGAGCTGAATTGTTGACCTCACAAGGAAGTGACTATAAAAACAAGTAATCCCCCACGATCATGTTTACAGCATAAATTCCCTCTCATTTATCTTGGATCATCAACCTGAATCATATTGCTTTCAATCATTTTTAGAGCTGAGTTAAAAGTTTACAAGTTCCTATTCATTTCATTTCTGTAGTGTTGTCACAATGAAAATGGTAAGATACTAATTAGGAGGAAATCATTGTGATTAAAAGGGACACATTTGTTTGTGACGACAGAAATAAGTCATTGTTGACTGGACTTTTTTCGATGCACCATACACGACAACAGCGCTGACGCAGGCGTTTCTATGCTAAAAACGGGGTAGAGTTCAACACTGGAATTGTGTTCCTGTACAGCAAAGGTCATTAGAAAAGCGGTTATACTGCTTTCCTTAAATGTGGGCCCATCTACTTTAATGGGTTATAGATTCTGCACCATCGTTGATTCTTAAAAGGCAAAATAGTGGTTACGTTCTGGAAAAACTACCTTCACCTGCTCTGACTCATGACGGGTGACTCATTTTCTTTTCAGTTACAATAACCTGCTCTTGGGTCCTCATGTGACATGGATATGGGATTTCTTACTGGGACACATATTCAAACAGAGCATATGGCTTTATAGGGCACTGCTGGACCCATGCGGTAGCTCACTCTGTTCTTATGCACACACTTTATAAGAATTAACATACCTAACATAGTGTGGGGGAAAGCAAGTAACTCACACTCAAACATGTCAGCCTGTTTGCATTCACAGTAATTGTGCATTCCAATTAACAGTCTAAATTAACATATTGTTCATACTGGACATGGGAATTAGAGAATAACAAAAGAAAATGTGACGGTCTAATTTATCCTCAAATCCTTTGTGTCCATTGCATTTTACTATGTAACTTCTACGTCGCTGTAATTTCGTTTAAATGTATCAGTTTCCAGGTTATACACAGTATTCGCAACAAAATAACAAATAACTGATCCATTTTAATAGAGAAGATAACACTATTCTGCATCTGCTTGCATTGAATGATCTTTTGGGAAATGATCCCTGTATAAATGGCCCTGATAATGAATAAGCACCATTTTGTTTTCATAACAATCTCACTGACATCAGAGCTGTTTTCTTGAAGTGAATTCTGTTGGCTGCGGGGTTTTGTGAGCCTGTAATACTACTCTGGGTTTTGGGTGATATGCACATTTTTAAAGGGGTATTTCACGGTTTTAGTTTTACACATAAGGGGTTATAATGGACATAACATCATTCAGGATGGTATGTAAAGAAGCATGCTGTCCTGTGATGAGATGTCTTTGATGCATTTTATTTACAATACTGAACCACCAACCTTCTATATTATTTTACAAGGTTTTCATTGAAGACCATTTTGCCTCACAGCCCTCGTGAATCTCTCCACCATGGCTGTGTTCTCAAAATTTATTTTAGGCCAAAAACTTATCCTGAAACTATCCCTGAAAGGTGCTCTGTATTCATTTGTGTGATCTCTTCTATTTAAACCTGCTGTTTGGAGCCAAGCTGTGTTTCTAAAGTTACCATTACCACTGAGTCTTGTGTGTGTGTGTGTGTGTGTGTGTGTGTGTGTGTGTGTGTGTATGACTTTCATATTGCTGGGACAACCAGATGCAATGTCCCCCTTCCCTCTCAGGTGGGACTTTTTCCACAGAGAATAGTCAACAGTCACTCCCACCTGCTTCCTTTATCCCTCCCCTTCTCTATTCCCTCCACCTCCACCTCCAACTCCATCTGGTAAGCACTAACCTGCTCCAGCCATCTCAGTTCACGAGAGACAGACAAGAGGAAAGAAAAGCCTTGTTTTTACAAATACTCAAGGTAAGAATCTCTCTTTTTTCTGTATCTCACCCCCTCTCCCTTTCTCTCTCTCTCTCTCTCTCTACCTGTATCATACATGAGTTACTCAGGTGGACTTCTTCCTCATATCAATCATTAATCAATCAGCAGATGATCTTATGTCAAAGAATATGGAACATTTTCAACACTGGACATTCACCATTGCTTACTTACATCAAATCCAGCATAGATTTCTTAAAGAAACAAAGCACTTAAATGACCTTCATCAAGTACCAAAGCCAGATGATGGAAATCAGCAATTTTGGCAAACTCTGGCACATCAAGAAACACTGAAGTGGATTAATGAGACTCTATTCAATAAACAAATCTGCTTTGAGTTTCTCAAAGGTTGCTCTAACTCCATCCTTCCAGGAAGCGCCGTCACCAGGCGTATCAACGGCTTCTGTTCAGTGCTCCTCAGAGATAGAGTGACAGAGAGGGAATGCTAAATAGAAAGTCTGGGAAAGAAAGAGGGGGAGAGGAGGAAGGAGAGATCCATCAGACCGTAAAACCCAGTAATTTTGTAAGACGGCCTAGAAGACAAGGCGTCCATTTTGACAGTGCTTTCAGGCTTTTTTGCTCACCCCACATACTTTAGTCGAGAGCCATTCAGAAACGTGCGGATCATGTTTCCGAGTTGCACATCCAGCTTTTGTTTTGGTTAAACTCATGATAAATAGCCAGTGTTTGCTCATGCAGAGTGTATTTATCCAGTGCGCTTAAAACTCTTTGCCATGGTTTTTAGGCTTTATGCAAAGCACCAGGAGTTAGACCAGTATGATATTACTGTTCTGCATGTATCATGTATAGAGCACGTTTAATTTGAGTTCTACCAGCTCCCGTTTTCCTGATCAGGTTGTTTGCATGTGACTGGATTGTTAATAGACCACTGAACTAGCTCACCAGCCAGTGAAGTGTGCTGTAAAGACAGGTGATGTTGGTGGCTTGCTGTCTCTGTTCAGGCACACATAAATATTCTAGTCATTGTTGGGGGGGGGGCAGTAGCAATGAACTCCTGAGATTACAATGCTCCCCCATGACCATGTGATTAACTTAGCAATAGATAAACATTGACATAACCACTACCAGCTCATAAAGGATAATCCATCTTTTACAAAGGGACGTTCAAATGAGTTTATAATGATGTCTGATATTTGTCTGAGTGACCAATCTCACGGTCATTTCCTCAAAAACTATCAAAGATGGCATATAGCCTCTCTGGCCATATGCTACATTTATAGTATGTAAATTTCCCCAAATATCCACTTGTGATGTTTGTGTGGTTTTATTTAAGAAAAACAAAGATATTTGATTGTTACTGCATGACCTCTTGTGTCCATCAGATTTAAACAGTGCCCATCAGTTTTGACTTACATGTAAATAATCATATACATAATTTATTCCGTGGTTCAAGGCCCTTTTGTCGAGGGCTAAAACTTATGCAAAAGTCCCCAGGACCAAACTGACGCCCAGGCAAATGATCTCTGGGCTCTCTAGAAACAGAGTTCAGAGCCCAGTTTCCCAAAAAACCTAGATGATCACAACCATTAGAGAGAGCATTCGGTGTGTTGCTCAGTTTAATATTTAGGAAACATCTTTGCCCTAAGAAACCCAGGCCTAACTGATTCCCTTGTATTGTGCCTCATTCAGAACTTCAACTTTTGTGTAACAGATTGACGAACCCACACTATTCACTAGGGGTGTGACGAGATCTCATGGTACGCGAGTTGCGTCTGGTCTCGCGAGAACGTGACGATATCCTTGCGGTACTAAAAGCTGTGCCTGTGAAGAAAACGGAAAGAAATTCAGTTTGCATGAAAGGGCAAACAACCCTCTCTCTCTGTATCTCTCTCTCTCTTGCGCTCGCTCTCTCTCGTGACTTTTCCAGAGCGCGCGTCTCTCTCTCTTTCTCTGTGTCTCTCTCTCTCTTGTTCTGGAGCGCAAGGATCCGGAGCGTGTCTCTCTCTCTCCCTCATTCGTGATTTTCCCGGAGCACGCGTCTCTCTATCTTGTTCTGTATCTCTCTGTATCTCTCTCGCACGGATCCCCTCTCTCTCTTTCTCTCTCTCACTTTCTCTCTCACACACACACATTCGTGACTTTTCCGGAGTACGCGTCTCTCTCTTTCTCTGTATCTCTCTCTATCTCTCTCTCTCTCTTTCTCTCTCTCTCTCTCTCTCTCTCTCTCTCTCTTTCTCTCAAACCCACACACACAGACACACAGAAACACACATTCGTGACTTTTCCGGAGGACGCATCTCTCTCTCTCTGTATCTCTCTCTATCTCTCTGTCTCTCTTTCTCTCTCTCTCTCTCTCTCTTTCTCTCACACCCACACACACACACACACAGAAACACACATTCGTGACTTTTCCGGAGCACTAATCTCTCTTTCTCTGTATCCCTCTCTCTCTCTCGTGACTTCTCCGTATTTAAACCTCGGGTTTATCTTTACATGTTCTTTAAGGGTGATGTATTAAA
>JBBPDH010026948.1:0-10547 GCA_037974565.1 Clupeocharax schoutedeni
GTTTGTTTTGTATATATCTTGCCCTCCATTTCTTGGACATATTGTAAATATCCTTGTAAATTATATATAAATCTCTTTATAAATCTCTGATTCCGTATTTGTGTGTGGACCTTTGAGTCATTTACTATTGTCTGTTGGCTACATGTACCTCACGCCTGCTTATTTTATTCATGCTTCATTTATTTACAAACCTTATCCATAAATCGAACCCAGACGTAACAGTGCGTGTGTGTGTATGCGTGTGCGTGTGTGCGCGTGCTCATATGCCAGCCGCACCCAGGAATTGTCATATGGGCACCACAAGTCATGTGGGGAGTGCTGCCTGAGGAAATGACTGTTTTGAAGGAACCAAATAGGAACTCCAATTCAATTCAGTGTTATTTATATAGCACTTTTACTCGTGTTAACTGTGCTGAAAGTGAGTCATGGAAAAAAAGACTGGGGTCTTAGAAAGGGTGTCTGTCAGCCTCAGGAGCGCTGTCTGCCCGTAGACACACTGGTTATCTCTCTCCCTGTGTTCTCTGTCTCTCTGCCAGAGGTGTGACTGCAGTGTGCTAGAAGGTTCCGCAGAGAACGGTGCTGGAAACTCTGCAGACGTGTTTTCCTGCTTCTTTGTTTTGTGTTGAGCTCAGAGTGAAGGTCCTCTGAACTTTGTTTTGGACTTTGATATATCTACTTTAAGGCAGCCTCCCGCGAGTGTGTCTGCCCACACCGGCATGACCTTAAGAACTAAGGCAAAGCTGTGCAGTTCAGTACTTGCAGCTATAAAAGATAAGACCTGAGAAACCGAACCTTTTTTGCAGTGGTCTCTTACTTTTCTAGAGCTGTATGTCATATAAATCATAATTTAGAAAAAAAATATTTGACCTTAAATTCCTTTTTACAGCGAAAGAAAATCAAGAAAAAATCCTTGATGCTGCTTGTTTTAGCCGATTTAACAGATTGAGGCTTATTCAGATGGTAATATATATTCTGATGGTATCATTATAGCTTGGAAACCTCTACCTCTAGACCATCTTGTTTGCTCCCCTAATCACCAGTCTTCACCCACATGTGGTTGAATTCACCTGCAAGTGCATGTTTTACTTTTACTCCTATGGGAAACAGCTGCAAGGGGCCCAGAAAAGTATTAAGTTTTGTTTAACCTAAAAAAATTTAGAAGAATTGAAAAACTGAGAAAAGTGGGAAGCGCACAGCTGTCAGTGTGAGAGTGTGGGAATCATCTGAGTCACAAAACAGCTAAGGTCTAGCCTTTCACACCATTACAAGGACTAACACTGTTCCCACACAGAGACCTTACATGGGGACTGCCTAGGTAGGTTAACTGCCACCCAAAAACGCCTGGTGACCCATTTCAGCATTTCCCCCCCATTTTTATCCACCTTAGAGAACGACATCAGCCATGGTCTGTGAATTAGTGCACAGTCTCGCCTTGCTCTAAGCCTCTCTGCAGAGAAATTATGTTTGAATACGATGACAGTGTATAAATGTGGACCTCCTTATTGTGTCATTGTTCTCTGACTTTGGAAGTGGGCTCTAATTCTTGGAGGTTGTTGGGGATCCGGTGGAATTGTAGGCTTGTGCATCTGAGGCTACAGCCTGAATGTTTAAGAATAACTCAAAAAATCTAAAAAAAAATCTTGATTGTTTTATTCTACTGCCATTCCAGTGCTTACTGAACCCCTCACACCCGTCAACAAAACTGTTATGGCTCTAACACCCTGAACCCTTTTCTAAGCTGCCACAGCAATATTTCAGAAACAATGCTGGAAATCTGAAAAACATGTACATGATTGTGATTAGGCGACTGAAAATGACCATGTTCTCACATAATTATTTATGACTGCGTGGTTAGAAAATCCTTGTGCCCAGTTCAACGGAGATTTATACTTAATTTAACAAGCAAGTCTTAATATTAACTTAGTAAAGTTAGTTAAACTAAGTAACAGTGAGGGGGTACCTGCTTCTTCCATTATCCATAAACATGACCATAACAGATTCGACAACAATTTTTGGGTTAAAAATGACCCAAACCGGACAAATGTGCCAACATATATGTGAATACTTGTGTATTACTGTGCCTTTATATAGAACTGAACATATCAGGGATACCACTATAGTGATAAGCCTCATACAGAAGACAAACCCCTATAAAAAATAAACATGAATGTGAAAGAATGTCAACAAAAAGCTGACGTCTTTCTTTTGTATTTTTATGTTCTGTTCTGCAGAAAAAGACATGTACTGTTATAAAAAACAACACATGACATTGTCTCCTAAACAATGAGGCTCAGAAGAGTTCATCCGTCATTTTTCTGTGGTAAGAGTGAACAACAAAGGTGTCAAACTAGTATTCTTATACTTTTACATCTAACACTGAATTCTGTCAGTTACAGACATGTAGTCATGTCTTATTATTATAAAAATAATATGAGCTGAATCTATGTGTTTGTTTAAGGAGCAGCTACACAGATTTGAACTAGATCCATTCCTTAGTAGGTCTTCACAAAACCTGTATGAATATTTTCATTTACATTAAAAGTGACAAGCTGAGGAAGCCTGAAAGATGTGTGTGTAATGACTTGAAAATAAAAATAGCAGGAGAATAAACTGTAGCGAGCTGGCCCCTTTAGAAATGTATATTAGCTAAAATATATTTATCAAAAGAAAGAAACCATAAACCACACATTTTTGATGTTATTTGACATCAATAAAAAATGTAAAGCTCTTGTGATTTGCTTATACACTTGTGGAAACTACAGCAAAGACTGGAGAGATGGACTACAGTTAGAGTCCCTGTAATACTATTTTTTTCATTTTTAATGCATATTTCAGTCTTTCTGTCTCAAGATACAACTATCAGCTGGTTGTGTAGCCTCTGAGTGCAAAAAATGAACTTCCAATTTTGTCTTTTCTTCAAGACATTATTCTTAAAATACCCATTTGAATGTTATTTATTTTAAAAAAATAAGAAGAACCACAAACGTTGTTGAAATAGCCCGTGGTAATGCACTGTCTCAGTCATTTGTGGAGAAAGCGCACATTTCTGTTGTGGTGACTCTCAATAATCCAGTGACTCAGTCAGAACCCTGTCATTTATGACAATGACAACCTGACGAGCTACAAATCCCCTGGCTAACTGGGAACATGTCAGTCTCACTTCTGCTTCCAAGGTGGTGCTCTGACCTGCCTACTTTAGCTGTATTATGTGGCATGTTGCCCGGTATGATTTGCACAACTACTATCCAGGACTGTACAGACAGTGGAAACTGGTACAGATGGGGTAGAGCTCAGAATTTCCCACTGAATTTGTTTGTATTCAGCTGACCGAGGAGGGTGGACAAAATCTTTGTTGGGGGGTGGCAGTTTTCCTGGTGTTCATAGACAACGTTTTTGGATGGGACTTCTCCACAGTAATACAGATTCCATCCAAGAGTGTCCTATAAAAGTAGTGTTTAGTGCATCACTAAGTGTGAGGTAATACAAAAGTTCAAATATTCAATGTTCTCAGTGTAATACATTATATTTAATTTGATCAGTTAATTGATCGCTACACTTGGGTTAAAGATTGAAAGGGCCTGTAGTGTTGCTTAACATGCAAAGTGTTTCATTTGCAAGCATTACTGACAAGTTTGGTTTCCTCGGTTTAGCTGAGGTTATATTATTATATTATTGTGGTTAGGAACTTGCTGTGAGCTACAAACATTAAGCAGTTTTAGACAACTTGGTCTATTTCCACAAACCCTCTCAGGAGTAGAAGGGATGAAAAATGGCCATCATAAATACATTCAAGATGTAAAAAGCTGTCTGGAAAGACAAAAATAAGCACTTAGCACATACTCTATCCAAAAGTGTTCTTGGCTACATTAATGTGCATTCATCACTGACACAGCTGTTCAGTTACACTAGTAACGGCTTTTGGCAATGTGGGGAGGTGTCTAGTAGTGGTAGGAGTGTTTCCTCGCCTCAGCTGTGTCTCACCATGAATCCATGAAATCTCGGAATGACAGATGCTTATGAGTTGGTCCAGGGCTTTTGGCTATTTTTAATTGGCATTAAAATTCAGAACTGGGACTATTTATGAAACATTCAGGGCTACAGCCTTGGCTGCCCAGGCCTAACAACGACCCAAGTGTACACACTTGCATAATCTCCACAGGAAAGCTTTGCCAATAGAATGGGACACCCTGCAGCCATAAACAATAAAGGCATAAGGTCACCATGCCCAATGCCCAATCTCAGCTAGAGGGAAATAAAGCTCCCTAGCATTGGACCAGTCTCTGGAGTGATGGACCAGTATCCAAGACCTTGGATAAGTCGAAGTGACATTGTGATGCTGGACGAGTCGACCAACATTAGTACCCGACCTCGCTGATGCTCTCATAGTTGAATGCAATGAAATCTTCCCAACAATGTTAGAGACTCTAGACTCCTTGATTTTAGAAGAAACACAGGTCTGGACTTATAAAGGTCTGGACACAGAGCAGACAATCACAGTGTTCATACAGAGCCCCTTTAATTACTACATATACCATCTTCATGTACATCTACAGTAGACTTGAGTCCTGTCTCTAAACAGTGACCCTCCTTTACAGCCAGCATGTTTACGCAGTTCAGCCTTGCCCTGCCAGCCAAATGCAAATGACATAAAACAAGTGGGACATTAACTGGTATTTCAGATAAGAGATTATGTAATCAGGCAGCGTGGGATGTTTAAAACCCAGACTCCCGTCTGTCTTTTAGGCAAACAATACTGGACCGGGCGTCAAACAACCTATAGCTTTCAGACATACAGCCGTGTCTGGTGATTCCTGGGAAAAAGGGAAAAACATGAAACGGAATTTTTTCAGTGATGTAATCTCCAAGAGGAGGTGTAATATTACATCACCAGCATGGATTTCAGGCTAAAGGCATGATCTGCTAGTGAACATGGGGATTTCTCCCAAAAACAGAATAGCAGATAGGGGATGAATTATAAATAAGCCTGCAATAAACAAAGACACTCTTCTTTAAGCTGTTAAGGCTTCAGAAGTCAAAAAGCATTGAAATGGAGTGACAAACAGGCGTATTACTATTTATAGCATGACTTTTAGAGCACTGCCTTCTCACTTCAGCTTTATTCCAGTCTGAAGATCGAAACAGACATGTGAAATGTCTAAAATGTTGAAAAGGCCAGCAGCACAAAAGCGGGCAGCAGGCAAATCACATCAAGCAGAAGATCAGGGTTTACTTCTAAGCACTGTACTGGGCATTGCAGAGTGGTTCTAGATATAGAAATGTTAAATGAAAAGTTTATATCATCATAAAGTTGTAATAAGTTGTAATAATTACTATCAATAATTATTAATATTCATCATCCTCATCATTAGGCAATTAGGGACTGAGTGAAAGGTGATACATATGCAATGAATTATTGTCTGCATATATGTACAACAATTATTATTCTTATTATTATCATTATTATTATCATTATTATTGCTGCTGTTATTATTGTGAATAAATAAACTGTTCGTATTATTATAATTATAATAATTATTATTGTTATTGTTATTATTAACACGCAATTCCATGCTACAGAAGCTTAGGAGGGTTTTCCTCATTCTTCTATCCTCCCAGTGACATTCATTTGTCTGATTGATCTCGCTGCCATCTGCGCGTAAAAGGCTTTGGGAGCTGCGCGCGGAGCTCCGGAGAGCCACTCAAACGGGGTTCTCGGCGTCTCGAGCGTGAATTTCCAAATGAATTTGATAATTAAGGGTGATTACAGACGGACCCTCTCTACACACATCCCAGCGTCCTGGCGCTTCGAGACGCACGAGGGCACCACAGCACCGATTCAAGTTCAGTTCACCTGTTTCTACACGGCTGTAACACACAGCCCTCCTTCCCTCTCGCCCTGTTCAGTCCTCATATCGTGACCCTCAACTCCCACCACCACCCAGCGCACTCCAGCACTCCCTGGGCGCGAGGGGAGTCCCACTTCACGCGCACACATCGTGCACAGTGCCTCGCGCGTAAAGTGGGTGGAGGCACGCAGAAGGTGGTTGATCCAAGAAAAGGGGCAGCAAATGCAAGCGCGTGTGCAAGCACGAGGTGAAGAAAAGGCACGAGGCCACTAAGAAGGCGCGCACTTACCTGGTCTGGCTGTAGGTCTGCAGCGTCCGCCCCCTCGACCGAGACGAGGCGCCGCACGCGCACAGGAGCCACACGAGGAGCAGGACAAGCACGTCCGCGTGCATGGTGCTCCCCACACACACTCACACACACTCACACACCCCAAAAGCGTGGGAAAGTGGCTTGCAGTGCTCCGCCTCGTCACACACTTCAGGTGCCTCCGGCCATGGTTCGAGGAGTGACAAGGATGCGAACAGGAGCGCGCGGAGACGCCCGATCAGCGGAGAGCGCGCGGCAACACAGAGTGAAGCGCTCGAAACTGAACGACGGCGATCCTAGTACGCATGCGCAGAGACTGGACTAAACCCGTGCAGGAGAGCCCGTTAAACAGGGGCGGCATGCGCAGTGCGCTCCTCGGCTAAAGAGTAATAAAGCAGCGGTGCTGTAGGATGAGAGTGTGCGACATTATGCAACGATCACTATGAGTAACGCAATGTCTGGATAAGCTGATAGAGCAGAGCCCACAGGTCCACAAACACGGGGCAGTGAACAGGTCAATAGTTCATCACAGGGGGTACTAGTGGATAAGTGGAAAGTGCACCAAACCTATTCAAAATTGGTTAGTTTACCTTGGTTTACCTTGGTGTGCACAGTGTCAGTGCTCCAGGTTACTCTTGAAGCACATTACTGTGTTAGACACCTGAGAAAACTAGCGGTGTAGTATGTTTTCAAAGCTGCTATTAGAATAGATACAAATAACACTAATATAGTTCATTGTGATTTTATGCATCTAAGTAAGTTAAAGAAAATTGGCCCTTATGGTCATGCATGAACACACCACAGCACACAGTGTGAAATTTTCTACAGTGTAGCAATGAACAGCCGGGAACACAGCACCTGGGACAATACTCAAGGGTTACTCAGTGGTAACACTGACAGTACTGGGATTCAAACCCATGGCATCCTGGTCACAGGGGTAAATTCCTAATAACGAGAGCACCAGCTTCCCAAAACATTACTCTGTCCTGGAGGATGCGGGCAGTGATCACATATGCCTTTCACATGTGTGTTTGCTTCCTCATTCCCAGACCTCTCAGTATTACACTGTAGGTCTCATCAAATACCTCAAATCCTTGGTTCAGTGGATTAAATCAGGAGCTGCTGATGGTGTTTCACAAATCCCAGCAAAGGCATTGAGGTAAAATCTGGAACTGAATCTGTGGTTTTCTCACCAGCTCACAAAACATCAAGCAATTTTTACAAACTAAACAAATCTCCATATGATTGCATGTTTTCTTGCTTATTTGCATTTATCCTAATGGTAACTCGGGAATTTGCTGACCCATACAGCTGGAAAATGGCTTAAAATTCATTATATCAAATTCATTATTTGTAAGGAGATCCTTTGGTCTTGTGCTAGGGATCAGTGTCCTGTGAAAGGTGGAGAATTGGTTTTAACAGACTCAAGAAGGCTGTTCTGCAGTATCTTTCTGTGTTTTCCACCATCCATCTGTCCCTCAGTTCTGACGAGATGCCCAGTCTTCGCTGAGGTAAAGCATTCCCACATGGTCTGGACAACAAGCTCAGTCTCATCTGCATCAAATCAAATCCTACATTTTAACTGGGTCACTCGGATGCTTTCATATTGCAGATCGGCTTTGATGTGTTTTTTCTTCAGTCATGGCTTCTTTATGGCCACCCTCTCCATCCACCCACTTGTGTGCAGAGTTGTTGATGTTGTTGATTGACGCACCCTCACCTTCAGTCTCAGGCAGTGAAGTTGGTTGTGATTCAGTGTGAGTGTTGATCTCTCTGAGCCTTTCCTAACAAGTCCTCGTCTGGGTCTGTACTACCCTTGTCCATGTAGTAACTTGGATAGTATGATGGAAAGAAGTTAAAAAAAAATCTTTTATGCAGAAATGGTGGTTTTTAAAAACTACATTTCAGTTGTAAGGGCCAGTTGTAACCCAACTCTGTCCCTAGATCTTCCATGGCAGAAGAGTCAATCCATAATTTCATGATCATTGGAGTTAGGACAGCTGCAACAAAATGCTTCCTTTAACCACAGATGAGTCTTTCATGTTGTTGTGGAGGCATGCTTGCCTCTTCCTCTTCGCAGAAATGCTTTAAATCTGTCACAGTGGAGAGCTTTTCAACAGAGACTACCATATTAAAACCCACCCACAGCATCTCAGCAGGGTTCAAGGCAGAATTTTGACTGGTCCACTCCAGATTCTAATTTTGTTTCTTTTGAGTCATTCAGAGGGGAACGTTCTTCCAGATTGTTATTTTGCTGCATAACTGTTAAGGACTGAGGACCAGCAGGGGTTAAATTGGAATTTAATCACATTGTGTAGTGGCAATGTGGTTTCAGGGTTGCCATGAGTGCTTTCTCTCTCTCTCCCTCCCTCTTTCTATCGCTCCCACTCTCTCCCACTCTTTCCCATTTGCTCTCACTCTCTCTTTCTCTCTCTCTCTCTACTCTCTCTCTCTTTCTCCTTCTCTCTATCGCTCCCACTCTCTCCCACACTTTCCCATTTGCTCTCACTCTCTCTTTCTCTCTCTTTCTCTCTTTCTCCCTCTCTCTCTATCTCTCACTCTCTCTCTCTTTCTCCCTCGCTCTCTCTCTCTCTCTCTCATGATCTCTCTCTCTCTCTCTTTCTCTCTCTCGCTCTCTATCTCTCACTCTCTTTCTCTTTCTCCCTCTCTCTATATATATCTCTTTCTCTCTCTCTCACTTTCTCTTTCCCGCTCTTTCTCTCTCTTTCTGTCTCTTTCACTATCTAGCTTTCTCCCCTTCTCTTTCCCTCACTATTTCACTCACTCAATCAGGGCTGGCAAGTGCACCATCAAGAAGGTCAATGTCTTAAGCACTCAATCCACTGGGAAGCTATTCAAGGTCCTGGCTCATCACCTCCTATCTGGGACAGCCAGAGGCATGGGCTGCACGAGATGGGCCAGAAGATTACACACAACTGGAGAGCACTCACCCAGCTGCTATAGTGTTTTTAAATAACACTATAGCAGATACTGTATGTATGTCAGAGTCTGTGCTGTACTCTATATAAATGTTGTAAATGTAATTGTTGAAGTAATTATTTCTTCACCAGGTAAGTAACACACATAATCATCCAGATGAGAAAATGTGATTCATCAAACCATCTTCTATTCTTCTATTGTCCATGTGATACTCACATACCTACTGTAGGTGCTCTGGTGGAGGACAGGGATCATTATGGCCACTCTGACTGGTCTGCAGTTAAACTGTGATACATTATGTGTTCTGACACCTTTCTATCACAGCCAGCATCAACTTTTTCAGCACGATTGCTACAGGAGTTCTTCTGAGGGACCTGGCCAGATATGCTAGCCTTCATTCCCAATGTCCAGGACAGCTGCAAGCTGGAAGTCGTGGGGTCGAATCACAAGACAGCTAGTGGTACCTCTGAGGTACCCTTGAGCCAGGGGCGTAGCAACCAGGGGGGACGGGGGACACACGTCCCCCTCACTTTTAGAAACAGGTGATTCGTGCACTTTTTTTGACCTAGCACCAATATTTCCACCCACATTCTCTGATTTGTTCATTAGATTTGAGTGAACTAACGTTTAGCCAATCACAGCGCAAATCTCTTGGGCGTCTGCCATGAGCTTCAAATCTTGTTGCTCTTTTGTTGGTTCACCCACTTGGCTGTTTGGGGTAAAATGCACAGTAGAAAAAAGCAGAGAATGATTACACCCTTTTTTCAAACACACAGTGTGAGTGTGTGTTACAGAATGTTGTGATGACACGAATCACACGTTTCCAGGTTATGATTTTAATGTCGAAAGACAACAGAAGCTGTTCTGTGTACCTCGTCACGTTACGTCGAATTCAGTGCGTGTTCAATGCTTTCCTACTTGTGGCTTTGGGTAAAAGCACCTGGTAAATGAGACACAACAGATTATCGGGTTCTGCTGTCTTTGCCCAAGTGCTGCTGGCGTCCAGAGTAGAACTGTCCTTTCAGATCAAATTTGTTTTGCGACGAATATCTGATCATACTTTAGTTTTTTAATTCATTACTACTGTGGAACAAATTGCTAATATTTTAAGGAAATATAGATTAATTTGTTGTCTTATACATTTTATTACAATTAACAAAAGGTAACATTTTCTATTTTATGGTTAAACAGTTAAATAAAATGAAATAAAGGAATTGTGCTTCACTAATGTTAACTACTGTATTGTAGTTCTATGGGTTGCTAACTTCTGAATTTGTTTAACTAAATGGCAGATGAGTCACTAATGTCGCGATCCAGGGGAGGTGTAAACCCCCAGGACAGCGAACTGCCTTGGAATAGGGAGCAGACGGGAACACTGGAGTCCATGATAAGGGGTTTTATTTAACAAAACTACAAGCAGGGTACAGGGTGACGGTTAGGGGAAAAATAAGGAC
>JBBPDH010026958.1:0-10547 GCA_037974565.1 Clupeocharax schoutedeni
TTGCACAAGAATTCCAATGTGCATGGACTGCTGGTCTCATGCACAAATGGCCAATAAAAATCTTGAATCTTGAATCTGGGTTGTCATTGAAGTCTCGTTAGATCTCGCGTCAGTTGCAGCCTTGCTGCTGCCATAGAAACGAGGAAAGCTGATTTAAGGATTAACGACTTGGTTAGCTCGCTAGCTCGCTGTCTTCAACAAGTCATAGATAACCCTACGCTTACAATTCAGAAATCACAGCTGGCGTATAAAATATAAGGCTAGTCATGTCTTCAGTCCCTCTGGAGATGAAAGACAGGTAAGTATGCTATTTGCATTCTAGTTTACAGATCAGTCGTAACCTAGTTACACTACTAAGCTAACTCGTTTAGCTAGTCTGCTGTCTGTCTAGCTGTTTAAACCCTCATTGTCATTACCTAAACAGCTCATTTGGTTTAGATTTATCTACATGTCTATGCCTAAGGAATACAACAGCAGACTAGCGATCCCAAGTAGTGGTCGATAAGAAGTTGTAGTCTATTTCGAAATAGTTAAGATACCAAATCGAACCATCAGCTAATGTTAAAAATATTGCAAGTGAGACTCATGACACTTTGATACTGCTAAAATAGGCAGCAGCATTAATACTACGACATGTTGGATTACACTTTAAGTTAAATATGCTTTCGAAGTCTGTAATCGTGTTCTGTTGTTTACAGCACATTGTCCAGCTCGAAATGGCTTGATGCACACCATGATCCAGTTGCTAATCTATATACTTTTTCTTCGTGCATTTGTGAGTCTTTTTTGTCACCGTTGTATCACAGTTTGTATTAACTTTCAGCGGTACTTAAATAATTTCACACCCTGTCACACAAACCGCGGACGATTTATTTCATTTTTTTTTCTCAGCTCTGGCCGACTTACATGGAGATGGTGAAAACAAAGTGAGTCTGTTTTCCTTGGTTGTGCTTTTGTTTGCTCTGATAGGACGTTTGTGCTATTAAGGAAAAAAAAATAATGACTTGTAATTTTAGAGATTAATGGGCCCATTCTACACATTGTCAACTGCTTTGCTGAAGGACTAAAAAGTACTGTTGTCTGAATTTATTGAAAGTGGGTGTTTGTTTGCTTATGTGTGCATGTACATGTGATAGCTGGTGGTAGGTGACCTGGGAACGGGAGCAAGTAACATGAAGCTGAAGGTGTACCGTGGCACAGGGCTCCTGAGTGAGAACACTCTGTTGGACTTGCCCACTGGCCTAGTATCTTTCCTCATGGACCAGCATGAACCCCGCACACCTGCCATTGCTGTGGCCTCTGGACCATTCATCTATATCTACAAGAACTTGCGCCCATACTTCAAGTTCACTCTGCCCACTCTGAATGTCAACCCCTTGGAGCAAGATGTGTGGAGTCAAGCTCGAGAGGTAAGCAAACAGCAAAGCAAATGTTCTTAAATATTTAAGTATATATGTTCTTAGTAATATTCATGTATGATTGAAGACTACTGAGCAAGGAGGAGAATGTGCTGTCAAGTTAAGTGAGCAAATGTTGCTTCCATTCTGTGCATAACATTTGGGGCATTTCTTTGAGCATAAAAATGTGGTACATGATCAGAGCTAAACTTTTACACTTGTTCCTGTTCTCTGCTAATGTTATGTCCTGACAATGTGGCTAATGTTCAGTGTGAATTGTTAGCTGTTCCTTAATACAATTCTGATTTGTATTAACTGTTGTTGTTTTCCATGAAGGATATGATAGACCCATTGACGCTGAAAGAAATGTTAGAGGGTATTCGGTGAGTTTCATAAGTGTATGACATGCTCCCATCAAATTGCTGATGAAACACCTGTTATACACAGTGCTGAAGTGTTTCTTCTTTGTTCTGTAGGGATAAGGCAGACGTCCCACTCTCAGTGAGATCACTGCGGTAATATCTGCTTAACAGAACTTTAGTACAGTGTCCTCTGAGACCTGCAGTGTATGTATATTGATGATAGTGTCCATATTACAATACTTTCAGGTTTCTCATGCTTGAACCTCAGGATATGGAGCATTATGTTAACCTTCACAAACAGCAGCCTATACGCAGACCGGTGAGCTCTTCAACACGTATATGCACCAAAGGATATCTGAACAAAAATTATTAATAGTTTTTTGTGCTCTCAGACTGTTATTACCTGCTTAGGGACATTGAAGAAGAACATGGCTGATGACGATGCAGTCAGCTGTCTGGTCATTGGTACAGAGAGTCAAGAAGTTTACATCTTGGACCCAGAGGCCTTCACCATTCTTTCAAAGGTTTTCTTGACCAGTGTTTTTGATTATACTTTAAGCTGTTAATTGGCCTTAATCTAAGGAGCTATTTTAACATTTTTTAATATGCTTATGCTTTGTATACTTTTTATGTCCCTTTTGTTATTTCCTGTCAATTTGACCTTAAATATGCTTGCAGATGTCCCTTCACAGTGTTCCTACGCTGATGGATGTGACTGGTCAGTTTGATGTGGAGTTCAGAATCACTGTAGCATGTCGCAATGGAAATATTTATATACTGCGCAGGTAAGTTCACAACCAGCCTAGTGCTACCTTTGTATGGATCTAATTGTGTGTATTACCCCAAGGAATGAGAAAATGTAATCAGCAAGACTATATTTTATTTGTGTTGCATAATGTAAATTCTTGCTTTACAACTGCTATGATTTCAAATGTGGTTTCAAATATTCATTAAATATTTCAAACATGTGATTATGTCAGCTAACAATTTCAAACAATTGATTTCAAACTGCATATATTTTAAACAATCTGCATTTTTGCTGGTATAATTGGCAGCAACAATGGCATAATTTTACTTAATTACTTACATTAACATGGTAAGTTTTAATTGTTGTTTTTGCCAGTGTTGCTTGGCCAAAACAACACGTTGTGATATTTCTTTCTCTTGACAAAAGAACATTGCAAAGATGTAGGCTAAATTACCCAAAATATGTTAAAATGAAATGAAAGTGACCATTAAACACACCACAGCACACAGTGTGAACAGCTCAAAATTTATCCACAACATTTAACCCACCAAGTAAAATAGCAGACAGCCAGGAATACAGCGCACAAGGAGCAGTGTGTGGGGACAGTACCTTGCTCAGGGTACCTCAGAGGTGCTTAGAAGTTTTGTGAATTGAACCCACATCTTCATGATTACAGGGTGAACACTAACTACTGGTTTTTCTAGTTAATAAGTTGCATTTTATTGACTGTGTAACTCATTTTGCACAGAAATTAGTTACACAACTCTCTACTAACAATGTTTCACCATGCAAACCTATCCCAAGATGTCCTATGATCTTGTCTTGCATTATCTCTTTGGTTTGCTACAGGGAATCCCCACGACCCAAATACTGTATTGAGTTGTCTTCTCATCCTATTGGGCTGGTGAGGATAGGGAAGAACGTGGTCGTTGGCTGTGCTCAAGAAACTCTGCATTGTTACACTCAGAAGGTACACTCATAAATACAACCTAAGATGGAAACCTAAAGCTGCAGTCTTAGATAATGTGTCTTGAGTTTTTATGCACATTTTTATCATAAAGTTACAGTATGTTTCAGTTTTGAAACTATAAACGAAGTGTACTAATGACAAATTTTGTATCCTTAAGGGGAAGAAGCTGTGGATGATCTACCTGCCTGCTCCTGTCACCACCATGGCAGGGCTGGACCTGCCCACACGGGGTTTTCAAGCTGTACTGGTGGGTCTGGCCAACTGCGAGGTGCATGTGTACCGGGACAAGAACTTAGTCAGCACCATAAAGACACCAGTAGGTCTTGAGTTTTGTTGCTATTGCCATTACACATGGTTAGATTGTTGTGGTTGGTTTTTGAACCAAAAATTATTGGATTTCTTCTTTTGCAGGACGTGGTAACCAGCATTTGTTTTGGCCGTTATGGTCGGGAGGATGGTACCCTAATCATGACCACGAAAGGTAAAAAGGCTTTAATTGACCTATAGACCCATTTTTTAATAAATAATCTATAACCTAAACACTGTATAAAGCACTACTGATATCTCTTTTTTGACAATCTCTAGTGGATGCTAGGTAATTAAACTGTATAGAGCACAGGAACAGGATAATAAATTGTGTCCACAGCTATATTGACTATTTTGTTCTCATACTTTACTAACGTGTGACCATGCATTTGAATTTTATTCTCATTCCCAAGTAGGTTGTACCCACACATTTTTAAGACGATATGGCTTCATAGCACTTCCTGTTCTTTGTTTTATTGTTTTTACTTTTATGCAATAATGTCTAGATCTTCTTCAGTTCTAGTAATTAGATTATGTGAATAATGTTTTAGAGATGTTGTTATTGAATATCTGTTATTTTCATTTATGGTATTTTGTGTTGTTTATATGATATAGGCGGAGGCCTCATAGTGAAGATTCTGAAGAGGACAGCTGTGTTTGACAATAGGGATTCAGCCCCTGGGCCTCCAATAGCTCAGAGTATTCGCTTGAATGTGCCTAAGAAAACCAAGCTTTATGTGGACCAAACCTTAAGGGAACGAGAGAATGCTGTGGGTATGTATAGCCACCTTTAACACATTATCTTACAGTACTCCGCATGGATAAAGAACACCAATCTGATTGCCTTTTGCCTTTTGTACTTCCCTTAGAATATTTTTCACGGTTAATGTAATGTTTACTATATGTCTGTACTGTACTTAAAGTAAAACTGTTTTCACTGTTTTGCAGCCATGCACAGAGCCTTCCAAATGGACCTTAGTAGAATGCGGTTAGCTGCAGCCAGGGCTTATGTCAAAGCCCTGGAGTCCAGCCTCACTCCTATGTCAGCCAGCTTGACAGAACCTCTCAAGATGAATGCTGTGGTAAATGTGCATTTTGACACTGTAGGTTTCTCCATTGTTCCTTATTTACCTATAAATATAGATATAATCCTCCTCCCCACACTCAGGTTCAGGGATTAGGCCCATCCTTTAAACTCACCCTGAACATCCAGAACACAGCAGCTTGCTGCCCTGTAATGAATCTTGCCATCAGTTTTCTGTATGATGAGAATTTGTACAGTATGAAGACGGCCTTCTTGAAGGTAAAACTTGTTGTTTCTGCTATTATAATCTTAAATTTCACTACAGTGGGCAATGGGTTAAGTGGTTAAGAACTGACTCAATTGCATTGTGTCTGTAGATCCCCCTACTGGTTCCAGGGTTGAACTATCCCATTGACACATTTGTAGAGTGTCTGAGTGATAAAGGCATTTCTGACATTATCAAAGTAAGCATTACATTTTACCACAACATTTTAAATCATGCATAATATACATTGTCAGCCTAAACAAATGTGTATGGTTAAATGTATCTTTGACCTAAATCAAATTTAGAAATGGTACACTCAAATGGGTATTAATATGCCATGTTTTTTTTACTCAATTCAGGTATTTGTACTACGAGAAGGGAAGAGTGCTCCACTACTCACTGCACATATTAACATGCCTGTAAGTGAAGGATTGGCTCTAAGCTAGAAGACAGCTGGCCTGAGCAGGGATTATTACTGGATTACTGGATGAGACAGCTGTTCTCTGTGTGTCCAGACCTGTCTGTAGGGGCTTAGTGACAACCTCACCTAGAAATAAGAAATACGGACAGCAGGTGGTCAGAAATACTGACTTGCGCTGGCCTTAGAAGCTATTGAAGTAATTTGAAGCATAGTCCAATAAGACATCTCGGGTGCAAGTCCAAGCATTTCATTGTAAAAGACCATGGCTGTTAACGGGTGATGCTTTATAAATGTTTATGTAAATAGTGTAGCAGTTTTAAATAGGTAAGTAACCTTGGCTAGGGTGTGTGTCAATGTACACCAAGTGTAATGTGTGTGCATGTATATAAATATATATATATATATATATATATATTAGAGCTGGGCCGTTAACGGCGATAACGCGAGTTAACGCACGAGATTCTTATCGCGCGAAAAAAAAATGTCACAAATTTCAAATGTCCAGTTCATGCAGTTTTTGTCTCTCCTCCAGACTGTTTCACTTTCGTTTTTCATTTTGTGCCTGTGCACGCAAGTTTGAAACCTGTCTCGGGGGG
Organism: Clupeocharax schoutedeni; assembly: GCA_037974565.1. Lineage (NCBI taxonomy): Eukaryota > Metazoa > Chordata > Actinopteri > Characiformes > Alestidae > Clupeocharax > Clupeocharax schoutedeni. The sequence continues at coordinate 6,090 of JBBPDH010026958.1, forward strand.
GATGTAATTATCGGCGTTAACGCGAAGATTCCATGCGATTAACGTCGTTAAAAAAAAAATTATCGATGCCCACCTCTAATATATATATATATATATGTGTGTGTGTGTGTATATATATGTGTATACATGTATAGTGTGTGTATATATACAGTATTCACCTTGTTTACATGGACCAGTGGCTGTACAGATACAGTAGATCCTCTGTACCTTCATGGAAAGTGCTCACCAAGTGTGTGTGACCAGCTCAGCAGGGGTACTGCCACACAGATCTACTGTCTGCTGTATTGCTGCCTCTATTGGTCCTGTCACTGTTGTTGTTGATGGTGAGTCGTATTGATGAAGGATTAGATGGAGCAAAGCTCTACTGTTCACAGTGTGGTTTGAGAAGATTAAACTCGTTTAGGGTGTTGTTGACTGAGTGGAGAATAAGAATGGAAATAATTTGTATTGCTAATTTTTGTAAAAAGCATGATCTGTAGTACTGGTCTCAAGACCTGAATATGGGAGACCCTGTTTCAGAAAAGTGTTAATAATAAAAAAAAACCAGACCTAGCTTGAACTTCTGCACGTCTGAAATCCAGCCAGGAGTTCACAAGGAGTTAGACCTTAGACCATGGCTTTCCAAGGGTCATAAGCGGAGGTCACTCATTCAGTCATCCACCTGTCCATCTTTAGAATATAATAAGCTGATAGGCTTTTTCCCTTGTTGTTAGTTCAGCTGGAAGGGTGATTAAGTAGCTTTATTATGGGCTTTATGTTAGTCATGCAGAACAGGACTCTAGTGTTGCTTTGCATCCAGGAGTCCAGCACATTTAGCAGAAGACTTTGCTTCACTTCAACGTTAGCTAAAACTTAATACTATCTTAGTCAACGGCTTGTTTGTTTGGACTTTGTTTTTGACATTTGACTTCTTGTTTACTGGGTTGCGACATAAATGTGACTGAATCCACTTGATAAAGGCTTCTGGCACTTCTTGCTCCTTGCCTGTGGGGAGGAGTGTTTGGGAGGAGAATAAGGCACAGGCTGCTGGAGAAAGAGGGCATTGTGTTCGGTCACCCACGCCCCTTTCCCGCCCCCTATGCCCCTGGCCCGGGCTCTGGCGTGGTCAGAGTGGGCCTGAAAGGACAGTCTGTGCACGGGAACCAGCCAAATGCTTCAGCTTGAGCCAGCTTCCTTTGAAAAACAGCAACCCAGGAGTCAGGGTACTGGAGGAGACCGCAAAGCTCCAAGCATCAGTTAAGGCCCACGCCTACTGCTCCATCCTTGGGCCCCCTAGTCAAACCTGGCACAAACACTATACCTTCAGCCAGACACCCGAGAAACATCAATACGCCTCAGTTGGGCCAGAAAAAAGCATCCAAAAGCTACCAGATTACATAAGTGTCAAAAGTTAATTTATTAGCGTATATATATATATATATAAACCCCCCAGTTTTATGCGGATCAGGAAATGAGAATACAGTCATGCAGAATTTTTTTGTGAACTGAACTCAGTTTTACGTGGAAATCTACACAATAACGTGGAAACTGCAAAAATCCTCCAACTTTTTTGCTTTTTTGTGGCAATAAATAGATATTTTCTGGATGTTTTCACAAAAAGGGACCTGTTCACCTTGGCGCGTGTCCCAATACTTTTGTCCTGTGACCTTCCCAGTTGCACATCTCAGCGGGGAAAGCACTCAGACACTTCAAGCTCCACAGTTTGGTAGATCTCCAGGAGACCTTTCCAACGAGCCTGCATTTGTGTTTTTAGCCTGAGTAGATCAAGTTTTATTCTGGATAACCACTCACCTCCCCGCGGTGTCCCAATACTTTTGTCCCGAGTTGCATATCTATGCGGGGAATTTAAATTCGAAAATTGGTTTACCTTTACATTTTATTTAAGGGTAATGCATTAAACTGGGTTTAAAATAAAAAAGTGTTCTGGGAGCATATTTGGATGCATATTTAGGGTTTACACTATAATATTTTTAGGCCTTTTTTTTAACCAAAACAACGCATTTTTTCACTATACACGGGTGCTCTTGGAACGTAATGTAATGATAACTGTATATACTGTAATCCCCCACTTAAACAGGGGTTCAGTCAATTGCGGATTTTTTCTGAGATCCCCACACTAACGCAGAAACTGCATTTATCCTCCGCGCCAAAACATAAACTACCTTGCACGAGGACAAGGGGGTGTGGTGAACAAGGCCTGGCTTGTGGCAATATATAATTTTACATGCATTTTAGTCCTAAATTATTAAGAAAAATATCATTTACTAAGTGTAGCATATATATTAACATACATTCAGCTCACTTTCCATATAAAAAATAATGATGCATGAATTACAGTAGAGTAGATACTAGGGCTGCACAATTAATCGAATTTTAATCACGATCACGATTTTGGCTGCTACGATTAAATTAAGATGATCGTCGGTGATTTTAATAGCAGCCCTGCTGCACATCAGAAAATACTTTCTCAGCCAACCACTAGGGGGCGAACGAGAGATTAGGACTTCAGTAAGCTGCCTTAAAGGAGCGCGTGCGTGTGTGTGCGTGTGTGCGTGCATGCAAGAGTGTGTGTGCGCGCGTGGGTACGTGCATGTGTGAGTGTGTGCGTGCCCATGCGTGCGCGTGCGTGCATGTGGTGTGACTGTGTTACTGTGTGTAGTGTTGCTTTAGTCAACGAAAATTAGGACTAAATATCGACGTTTGGCCTTAGAGATAGAGAGGCACTGTGAATAAATATAACTAGCGTGGACAAAAGTATTGGGACGCAGGGCCAATATAGTGCCAGAGAGGGAGAAATGGCACACACACACACACACACACACACACACACACAGACTCTCTCTCACACAAAGCATTTTGATAAGCAGCTTTTCCCAAATCCATGCAATAAAAGCTGATCCCAAATTGTTCTGATTTGGTTGTAGACTATATTTGTTCAAGAATGAAAAATGTTAAAATGTTCAAATGAAATGAAAGTGTTTTGGGACCATATTTGGGGATATATTTAGGGTTTTCACTATAAAAAATAGGCATTCTTCACTATACACGGGTGCTATTGGAATGTAACCCACACGGTAGCCTATACATGTTGAAATATGGACCCTGTCCAAATATGTGATAAAATACAACTTGCGAAAACATTGCAGTGTGGTAGGCCTGGCGTTACTGTACCTATTAGTGCTTTTTCCTGTGTTTGCATTCTTTGCAAGGGGGAGCATAAGTTTAGCTGTTTCTGTGCTGTATTATTGTTGGGACAGTTGTTTTCTCTATAGATGTAGCTCACTGTAGCAGTAAAGTGCGTACAAAACTTCACATGTTGTTCCTGTATCTGAACAAAGAGTATCTGGGTTGGGAAGCAACCACTTAAATTTATAAATGCCTGCCCAAACAGTGCAGGCCAAAGACAAACACATACAATAAGAGCCCATGGTCTGTTTTTTCCTCACAAGCTTTCCTGCTGAAAAAAAGGAAACTTCAAAAGGAAATTTCAGACCTGTTGACTTCATGCTGGCATGATTGCGTATGTGCTGACCTACCCCTCCCCGGTCTCGCTGCTTGCCTGCTCGGCTGTGTAATTGAATCGCGCCTTGTGGTGGAAGTGTTGGACGAAGGGCTGGACGGAACAGCAGGAGGGGTGTTTTAGCACCAGCCTGAGTGATTTCCTCACCTCGGACTCTCCAGAGGGGGGGTACTGGTGCTGCTGGGTGGGGGAGGTGTAGGAAGACCAAGAATTGAAGAGAGAGTTGTTTTTACGGGATTTGTTCATGTAGTGTTGTCTGACTGGAGGCTTGACTGGCTGCTCTTCAGGGTAATTGATGTGTGGAGCCCTAACTCAGATATGGATCAAGAAAACCTGGTATTCCTTTCGTCATGGGGTTCACGGACTGAATTTAAGCATAATTTGCCATTTACATTTACGTTTGCGGCATTAAGCAGACTCTCTTATCCAGAGCGATGTACATCAGTGCTCTAGTGAAAGAACATATCAACATCCGCTATTCAACCAAGTTACTGCCTTGACAAATCCTGTCAAAAGAAAAGTCAGAGGTAAAAGCATAGGGAAGGAAGTTGAGGAGTAAGGCCTTGTTCACACGGACGTCTGAACCAGGCGTTTTTCTGGCGTTCGTGATGCCAGGTGAGCGCCTATTGGGAGCCGCCCGTTTTTCTGCTCATTGAAGCAAATCAGAGCGTCCGCACGAGCGCTCAGCACCGGCGCTCAGCCGAATGTGCGTTCGGACGGCGTCAAATAAACGCTGCATGCAACGTTTTCTTGGTGTCAAAATCCCGACGAACGCGAGGAAAACGTTGCTCTGGCGTTTCCATGGCGTTCGGTTGACGTTCTGGAAGACCGAATATGTCCTGTGATTCTGTAGGGCAACTACGAAAAAACACGTTTTGTTCCTCTCCTGCCTACAGCGCCGTATCAGGAGGATTTTTAAAACAGGAATGTAAACGGTG